>VZQC01004208.1:4155188-4441667 GCA_009823505.1 Rhizomys pruinosus
AGGCTTTTCTTCTTTTCAATGTTCAGATAGGTCAACCTTTCAGTTGGCACTTTCTGGTACATCCTACTCAATGCAAAGCTGTATCTTTTCTTTCTCAGCCATTAAGTTGGTGACATTTTGTCTTGTTGGGACCCACAAATCTTTTCCCATAGTTAGTTTTAGGATTTGAATTGCAAGGTTTTTGACCAAAAGGTTTCATGTCTATCTGTATCCCCCCCCCTTTTTTTAACCCATGAATCTCCAGAAGACAGTTGTATTATACATAACTATAGGGTAGAATCAAGGCACAGATTTCCTCAAATTCACTCTTGTTTTGGGTGACAAACTTAATTTTTACATTAAATCATCTTAAAGAAACTGCCTTCTTTAATTGACTAATAGGCATAAGATCTGTGAAAATGATTATTCTCTGTTTAGAACCAAATATAATACTAAAGTCCTTAAGCTATGCACTTAAGCAAAATATATTAATACAGGAGCTCTGACATCAGCAATGGATTATTCTACCAGGGAGATGTTGGCCAGGGGATCCAAGGCCCCACAAAAGGTAAAGGATCCTTGCCTCTAAACTGGGATACCTGCAAGAAGAGAGGCGATAAGGCCCTGCTGCCGAAGACCTGATGTTAACATGGGAAAGATGTATTGAGACCACACATGCAAGTGTACAGATGGCCTCTGGAATACCAGAGAGTGTTACCAAAGGCCACTCAACCAATAAAGCAAATACGGGTCTCCCTGAGCCAAGCAAGACTCCATCGTCAGCACCAGCTACACCCCGCCTGCCTGGAAATACTGTGCAGCAGAGGCAGCCATATGCCTGTATATCCCAAACCTAATTGGCTATTGGCTCTCTCCTTGGAGGAATAACCCATGGCTGGTGCCACAAGCTTACAGCCTCTACAGGCTATCTTTCTTACCCTCACATTCACCAGAGACAGAACCATGGATTGAAACTCTGCTGCAGGGAAAGGCCGCTGCCTAAAGCTTGAAGCCATTGTGCTAGAATCAACAAGTCAGTCAAGAGTAATTATAAATCCATAGATTCTGTACTTGTGGGACAGATTAGTGGGCCAGGAGGTAGAAAGGCACTCTCTGGATAATCCAGACTCAAGGAGACCACATAGAAGAAGGCTTGAGGGGCTGGAGGGATGGCCTAGCGGTTAAGAGCGCCGACCGCTCTTGCAGAGGACCCGGGTTCGATCCCCAGCACCCACATGGTGGCTGAGAACCATCTGTGACTCCGGTTCCAGGAGAACTCCAGCACCAGGGGAATCCGAGACCCTCTTCTGACCTCCGCGGCATCGCACGACACGGGTGCGCAGACCTGCATGCAGACAATACATTCATACACATAAAAATAAATAAATAAATAAATAAATAAATAAATAAATAAATAAAAGAAGAAGGCTTGAGAAGACAAGGGCAGCAAGGAGCCCTGTGACATTGGCGTTTCGGTGCCTGCTGCTCTCTGGAGTGATCATCTTACTGCACTGGCAGAGCAGAGCTCAATTCCAGGGGACAAGAAGCAGGGACTGGGATTACAGACAGGGAACGAGAAACAGGGACTGGAATTACAGACAGGGAACGAGAAGCAGGGACTGGAATTACAGACAGGGAACGAGAAGCAGGGACTAGAATTATAGACAGGGAACGAGAAGCAGGAACTGGAATTACAGACAGGGAACGAGAAGCAGGGACTGGAATTACAGACAGGTCTTTGCATGGAGTATAAAAGGGCTAGAGAGATGGCTCAGCAACTGAGAGCGTGCACTGCTCTTAAAGAGGACCCACTCAGTTCCCAGAACCCATGTCAGATGGGGCACACCACCTAACACTCCAGCTCCAAGAGGACGCAATGCTTCTGGCCACAGCAGGCACCTGCCTACATATGCACATACCCACACACCAGCACATAAATACACATAGGCACATACCCACATACCAGCACATAAATATACAAATGCACTCACCCACACACCAGCACATAAATACACATATGCACACACCCACATACCAGCACATAAATACACATAGGCACATACCCACACACCAGCACATAAATACACATATGCACACACCAGCACATAAATACACATATGCACACACCCACATACCAGCACATAAATACATATGCACACACCCACACACCAGCACATAAATACACATAGGCACATACCCACATACCAGCACATAAATACACATATGCACACACCCACACACCAGCACATAAATACACATATGCACATACACACCAGCACATAAATATGCACACACCCACACACCAGCACATAAATACACATATGCACACACCCACACATCAGCACATAAATACACATATGCACACGCTCACACGCCAGCACATAAATACACATATGCACATGCCCACACGCCAGCACATAAATACACATATGCACATACACACCAGCACATAAATATGCACACGCCCACACACCAGCACATAAATACACATATGCACACGCCCACACATCAGCACATAAATACACATATGCACATGTCCACACACCAGCACATAAATACACATATGCACACGCTCACATGCCAGCACATAAATATACATATGCACATGTCCACACACCAGCACATAATACACATATGCACACGCCCACACATTACCACATAAATACACATATGCACATGCCCACACATCAGCACATAAATAAATACACATATGCACATGCCCACACACCAACACATAAATACACATAGGCACATAGGCACATGCCCACACACCAGCACATAAATACACATATGCACACACCCACACACCAGCACATAAATACACATATGCACATGCCCACACATCAGCACATAAATACACATATGCACATATTTGAAGGATTCGAACAGGCGGGCAAGCTGGAGGATGCGATAGTCACAGAACAGTGCCTGGAGAAGCACGTTCACACGCTGACCTCACAAAGGACCTCTGTTTGCATTCCCCAGCTCCGGCCTCTTCATCTCTCTCAGGCACTTAGCACACAGGCTGAAAGGCAGAAATTGAACAAAATGCTGAGTAAATAGACTATAACCTTGAAAGAGAGAACCGAGGTACAGCTTTATATCCAGCCAACGAGATGTCCTTCCAAAGATTCGACATCACGCCAGGGGCAAGCTGAGAGGCTGACCATAAAATTCTAACCACAAAATCTGCTTCAGTACAGCAACCACAACCAAGCCCCCTGGAGATCCTGCCTTGACTTGTCAAACCCACAGAAAGTTTGCAAATGTCTGTCCCAATTCCACAGCCACTTCCAAGGTCTAACTTTAGGAACTATACTGGGAAGCAGTCCCTTCTTCTGGTGGTGTGCCTTCAAAGTGTGTTAAGAATAGGAAAGGAACATGCATCCAGAGCCAGACCTATTGGTATAGGCCAGTAAGCCTCAGATGCCTGAAAAGCTGAGGCATGAGGGTCACAAGTTCAGGGCTACCCTAGTTATTTAATGAGACTGACTTTCTTTTTTTAATTTTTTATTTATTTTTTATGTGTATGAATGTAGTGTCTGCATGTAGGTCTGTGCACCTGTGTCGTGCAATGCCGCAGAGGTCAGAAGAGGGTGTCAGATTCCCCTGGAACTGGAGTTCTCCTGGAATTGGAGTTACAGACGGTTCTCAGCTGCCACGTGGGTGCTGGGGATCGAACTCAGGTCCTCTGCAAGAGCAGTCACTGCTCTTAACCACTAAGCCATCTCTCCAGCCCCAGAGGCTGACTTTCTTAAAATAGAAAATAAGAAAGGGCTGAGGATATTGCTTCATAGTAAAGCACATACTTAGCACACACATGACCCTCTGTAAAATTCCTAGTACTGAAAAGTATCTGGGATGTGAAACTGGACCAACAATTACTGTGGAAATCTAGTGATGAAGACTACGTATAGTCTTGTCTAAATAAATCTCATTAATCATTCATTAAAAGGAGCCTCTGAGACTTGAAGAAAATTTCTTCAGGATTAGGGACATACCAGAAGTTGAAACAGAAACCTACTTATCTCACTTAATAGGTTGAGAATCTATCTAGGAAGAAGAAACACTCATTTCCAGGGTAGAGGTTTAAGAAACAGTAAAAAATGTGATAGAGGGAGTACATTTGTCTTTCTAGTGACATTTCATGGACATCTTGACAAAACTCATTGGAACAAATCATTTAATTTTCTCCAATTTTGAAATGGAATTGTTTCACTTTCTTCATTGAAATGCTGAAGTTGGTATATATACTTACATATACACACAATGGACCAGAGAGATGGCTCAGGGGTTGAGAGCACTGACTACTCTTGCAAAGGACCCAGGTTCAATTCCCAGCACCACATGGTGGTTAACAACTATCTGTAACTCCAGTTCCAGGAGATCTGAAACCCTCTTCTGACCTCTGTGGTCACTGCATAACATGGGTGCACCTACCTATATACAGGTAATACACTCATTCACATAAAATTAAAATAATAAATAAAATATATATACATACAGAATCTCAATATCCCCCCCCCACCCCCCGCAAGGTTTGTGTGAATGGAAAGGTCTCTGGTAGCAGCAGGTGCTCTGATAGTCTCCCGGGAAACTGGAATCCTCTTTCTGGATCTTTGCACTCACCGTCTCACTCATGTCAGTAGTCATCATCATTTTCAATCTGCATCCATGACCATCTGTAAAAGCACATGTCTGTGGGTAGCTAAGGGAGGGAATGTACTTTTTTTGAGGTGGGTACCCACTGTATAGCCCTGACAGTCCTCTGCCTCCTGGGGGCTGGAATTAAAGGCGTGTGCCACCATATCTGGCATAGTACTTTATTTCGGTAAATCTTAAGCAAAGGACTGATATTCTCTTTCTTCTACACTATTATTAGATCTATGTATGATGAAATTACATAAATTGACTCTTTTAGACTTGTGGCTCCAAATGACATTTTCATCCTGAAGCATGTCTACATGGGACTGGAGATGACAGTAGAAGTACCTGGTTTAGAAACAATATAATCAGCTTCTTTCTTATGGATAGAAGCTAGAGAGTTCCAAAAATATTTCAAAATAAAAGTTAACATGAAGAAAACAGGGTGACTACTTTGGACATTGAAAGTTTGATATTTGGGGGGGCTGGAGAGATGGCCTAGCGGTTAAGAGTGCCGACCGCTCTTACAGAGGACCCGGGTTCGATCCCCAGCACCCACATGGCGGCTGAGAACCGTCTGAAACTCCAATTCCAGGAGAACTCCAGTTCCAGGGGAATCCGAGACCCTCTTCTGACCTCCGCGGCGTTGCACGACACGGGTGCGCAAGACTTGCATGCAGACAATACATTCATACACATACAGAAATGAATAAAAATTAATAAAAAAAAAAGAAAGTTTGATATTTGGCTGTTTCCTCACCTTCCGTAATGTTTGCTATTGTGGAGAAAACTCCAAAAGTAATTATAAGTGAGAATCCCGTCATTGAGACTAGTTTCCCCTTAGCACCGTTCTAGAGAGCAGGTCTGTCTTTCCAGGGCTGCACGAGGCTACCTTACCACTTTCTTAGTGAACTGGGAATGAGCGGTGATAAAAATTAGCTGCAGCGTGGGAGCTAAGACACATTACCCACCACCAAATACTGAGGTCCCCAACTTCAGAACCATTATACTGTTGTCTGACACAGTCTCCTACCCACCAGGCTCCCCCTAGTCTTTTCAGGAATAAATTAAAATAAGAGGTCTGATTATTGGAGAAGAATTGGGCCCTGTGGGAGAAGAGACACTCTGCACTCTGTATTTTGTTAATGTCCTCGGGTTGTGATTAGCTAATAATGACAGTGCCTATGTCATTTTAGAATTTTTCTACCACCTCATATTCTTTATGCGCTGTTGGATGACAACATCCAAGCCCATCTAGCCAAAACGGCCACTGCAGACTCCCGCGTCTTAAGTATGTTTGGTAGACACAGGCATTTTTCTCTGTGTTTATGATTGTTTTACTTCCTAAACCACAAATCCACCATGCTCTCACTGTCTAATTCTATAGAAAGTGGTTAATGAAAGCACTGAAGGCAATTCTTGCTCTTTGCTATTAATGATGTTTTAATGTAGCTTAAAAGAAAAATCTCTTGTTGAGAAGTAAGGAAGAGGGTTAGAGGGTCAGTATAAGAAAAAGTGTTTGCGGGGCTGGAGGGATGGCCTAGCGGTTAAGAGCGACGACCGCTCTTGCAGAGGACCCGGGTTCGATCCCCAGCACCCACATGGCGGCTGAGAACCGTCTGTGACTCCGGTTCCAGGAGAACTCCAGTTCCAGGGGAGTCCAAGACCGTCTTCTGACCTCCGCGGCATCGCACGACACGGGTGCGCAGACCTGCATGCAGACAATACATTCATACACATACGGAAATAAATAAAATTAAAAAAAAATTAAAAAAAAAAAAAAAAGAAAAAGTGTTCTCTATTAAGGTAGTATCTGGGATAGATTTATGCTAGATGCGACCTGCAGGTATACAGCTAAAAGATTTCTTGATATAGGAAGAATTCTTATGAGAAAAGGCAGACGTGAAGGATCAACAGTTCCTAGTGGGCATTTTCTCTGCATTTCACAGTAGATCTGAATGTTTTAGAAGAATCACATACAGCCCATTCCTTAACATCCAGCACTCAGCCTTCGCAGGCTTAGAGTGCCATCCAGCACCACACCTTCTACACAGTATAAGAAAGCAGCAGCTAGGTGTCTTTTGGCAATGCCCAATGAGTCTCAGCTCGAGTGACAGGGTAGGTGAGGTCACAAAATGCCCTTGGATTTGGCCCCACCCTAACCCTGTTTTTGTACAGAAGTAGCTGCTTAGAAGCTGAGAGTGGACATCTATTCACTTCCTCTCAAGAGTCCTGTCAAGAAGAATGAAGTGTGTCTGTCCTGTCCTGATGACAACCAAGACAGCATCTGGCTTATCACTTCTGTTTTTTAAATATTTGTTATTTTTTATGCGTATGAGTGTATTCCCTGCATGTGTATCCATGCACCTGTGTTGTATAGTGCCCATGAAAGTCAGAAGAAGGTGTTGGGTCCCCTGGAACTGGAGTCAGAGATGGTTGTTAGCTACCGTGTGGGTGCTGGGAACTGAACCTGGGTCCTCTGCAAGAGCAGCCAGTGCTCTTAACCACTGAGCCATCTCTCCAGCCCCCAGTTATATATTTTTTAAATACCCATACTTGGTTGTGGCTGTAGTGATGGTTCAGCAATTAAGAGCACTTACTGTTCTTCGAGAAGACCTGGGTTCAGTTCCTAGCACCCACTAACAACCATCCATATTTCCAGTTCCAGGGGATCTGATGTGTTTTCTGGCCTTTGCAGGCGCCACACAAGTACATTTCCATACATGAGAGCACACACAAGTACACTTCCATATATGTGAGCAAATGATTCATACACGTAAAATAAAAGCAAAGAAATAAAAAATTTAAAATAACCATACTTTCTTTGTCAAGCAAATAACTGTCTTTCACTGAGCCATAATTTCTGGATGCCCATCAGTGAGGCTTCAACATAAAGAGAAATGAGAAATGTGTGCCCCTGCCCAAATCTGTAAGCCTTGCTGTAAGAAAATTGGATGTTGACATCTGCCCCTTGCCTCAGCCTTCAGTACTGTCCATCCACTCATTCACTCAGCTGATTCTGTGTGTCATCACTCTCGAAGGAAATTAAAGTGGGCAAAGATTCCTGGTCTTTGATGTGCTTACCTTCTGGTAGGATTTTTGAATTAATAAAGCAGAACAGTACCCATTACAGGGTTTTTTCCCCTCTTAGTTTTCCCTAACTCCCAACCTTAATTTCCATCCATAAACTTTTACTTTCTTTTGTTTAACCCCAAGAGAAATCGATAGACTTGCATCAGACATCCCTAAGATGTGTGATACTGAAGACCCACTTGCAAAATAAGCATAAGAAGGAACTTGCAAAAATCAGATCCCTGAAACCCTCAATCATAGAGTCTAGATTGGTGGATCTAGATGAGACCCAAGTGTCTCCTGCTTCTAATGCAGAAGTCTTAAAACTGTACCTGTAAAAGAAAAGAAAAAAATTCTGTATCCATTAAATGCATATATGGTTACAGCCCCATGGTATCTGCAAACACACGAACTCGGATTAGATGGCCCAGCCCCACGGTATCAGCAAACACACGAACTCGGATTAGATGGCCCAGCCCCACGGTATCTGCAAACACACGAACTCAGATTATATGGCCCAGCCCCACGGTATCTGCAAACACACGAACTCAGATTAGATGGCCCAGCCCCACGGTATAAGCAAACACACGAACTCGGATTAGATGGCCCAGCCCCACGGTATCAGCAAACACACGAACTCGGATTAGATGGCCCAGCCCCACGGTATCTGCAAACACAGGAACTCAGATTATATGGCCCAGCCCCACGGTATCTGCAAACACACGAACTCGGATCAGATGGCCCGTGTAGCATCTCGGCACTACTACCCCATGCGTCAAAGGCCGTTCCCTTTGTGACTGTTCATTTGGCATATTAGTGACATGTGTAGGAGAGTGTCCTTGGGATGGAAGGTAGAAGCTACAAATATGGCACACAAAATAAAAATAGTTTCCTACATGGCCCAGCAGTTTCAAGCCTAGGTGTATACTCAAGAGGTTTAAAACCTGTCTCAGGGCTGGAGAGATGGCTCAGCAATTAACAGCACTGACAGCTCTTACAGAGGACCCAGGTTCAATTCCCAGCACCCACATGGCAGCTAAGAACCGTCTTTAACTCCAGTTCCAGGGGAATCGATACCCTCTTCTGACCTCCGCAGCAATGCACGACACGGGTGCACAGACATGCATGCATATAGTACACTCATACACATAAAAAATAAAAATAAAAACCTGTCTCTACCTAAAGACTTTATCTCCTATCATCCCTTTAATTAGCACAACCACCTGGTTTTGAAGTTTTCTGTTAAACTTGGATGATGCATGACTTTTTCTTTTTTTAAACCACTGAGAAAATGCCAACGCTGAAACAAAAACAAGAAACCTAAGAAATTCCGTTCTACTCCCTCACCTCTGCCAGTTGGAGTAATTTTCAGCCCAGACAGTAAGGCTAAGAGGACTGAGGACTTAACTAACAGAGGGCAACCTGGAACTCCAGGCTCCTCATTAACATACTCCCCCCAGAAAGCAGCCTGAGTCATGTTGCAGGCGGGGAGTGCAGTGGCAGGAACTGAACTCAGGCCTTGCTGAGACAGGCCAGACACCTCTGTGCTCTGCTTCCAGCCCATTACATGAGCTTTGCAGTCACCAAATCTAAATGGCAAAGGGGCCAATTATCTTTTACCAACAATCTCAGGGAAGGATGGTGGACTTGTGATGCTCCTGAGCCTGCTGGGGTGGCAGGACCTTGCTCTCACTCACTTGGCTTTCTGTCTCCCTTTTTCTCTTTTTCAGTGGCTGCTTCAACCCCCAACTCCACTGCTGGTGCAGCCATGAATTCCTTGACCTCTCTTGGGACTCTGCAAGGATTGGCTGGAGCCACTGTCGGACTGAATAATATTAATGCACTAGCAGGTACCATACACAGTGAGTGTTTGCTGCTCTGGTGGACAGCCTTCCCCCAAATTCTCCAGAAAATGGTCAGCCAGAACTGACCTGAGAAAAGGATATGAAACAGGGAGAACTAAAACTCGGGATGAGGAGCGCATGCCATAATCGAGCAGAGCTTTCCACATTTATCTTATCTCGGAGTACACCCAACCACATTACACCCCCAAATTTTTTTCAATGTGAAAATCTATGCACCCATAGGTTTCTGGGATTTGACAGGCAGTTCAGGTCTCAAGGAGTTGGTTTGATTTTGGTTTTCCTCAGTCCTACTGCAAGGCAGAGTGTCATAATAGGAAAGTTCTTGGAGTAAAATCGAGAAGCATGTGTTCGTTCTCCTCCCAACCAGCTGTAAGAGCTCAGGCTAATCACAGCTCCCTCTCTGAGACACACAGGCTCTTTTGGAAAATGAAAAGTTCTGGATCAAGAAGCTCTTAAAGGTGTCCTCCAGTTTGAAAATCCAGAGGCTTGAGATGATAATGTACGGCAGAAAACCAGTCTTTGGGAAGCCAGAAATGAAACTGAGTGGGAGGAGGCATACTGGAGAGAACATTATCTAGACTCCTTATTAGGCACTGGAGATGCAGGTTCCTCTACAGCATGACCATAAAGGGGCATCACTTTACTGTGCAGGCAACACTGAATTTGGGCAAATAGCTTAACAAATTACACTTGATTCTGACAGATTGACTCATTTAGAAAGTACTCTAGACTCTCTCCACGCAGCCAACCTGTTCCTGCTCTGTTATTCAGATGCATATGGGAAATAGTGCCCAGGCCTAATGATGAGTCACACTTTACTCTGATGTTTGATGTGGGCTTTCTGTACCAGGGAAACTGGGCCCCAGCAACAAAGAGGACATCTAATGTGCCCATCTACCCATTTGGTCACCCTGATTGCCTCAGAGCAGCCAAGCCCAAGCCATGATAGCCAGCAGAGCTCTGAGTTGTAGCTGTCTGCCATTATAGCCCAGCCTGCCAGTTTGCATTTTTAATAAATGGGTCTTGGCTATTTAGCCTACTTTAATCCATGATTCAGTAAGTACTAAACTGTTTCTAATGAGTGATCCCACCATAATTTTTAAAAGTTCAAAAAATAATACTTTGCAAATTTATGTGGTTTTAAAAATTCAGAATTGGACCAATGAAATGGCTCAGCAGATTTGAGTACCTGCTGCCAAGCCCATGACTTGAGTTCCCATGGTAGGAGAGAACGGACTCCTGACCTCTACGTGCACACTGTGACGGGGAGCGAGTGAGCGAGCGAGCGAGTGCACACACACACATACACACACACACAAATAGATAAAAAATAGATTAGATAGATGATAGAGATAGATGATAGATAGATAGATAGATAGATAGATAGATAGATAGATGCAAAGATTTTTTTCTTTTAAAGAGCCCTGGTAAAATAAATCATATTTTAAGAAGTAGATAATTTTCAGGTTTTATTAATTAAGCCTTTTGGTTCAGATGTTCTGGGAAGACCAAACAAAAACCTGGACTGCATTTTATCTGACCATAAAGAAAAAATGTTTTCCTTCCCCATGGATGGCTCTTAATTAGCATTTACTACCTGACCTAGTGACCTTGTGACAGCCAGAATGTTTTATTCCACTTAAAACTGCCTCCAGCTTTTACATTTTCCAGCAGCCACACAGGAGCCTCAAGGCCTTGTGGACTCCTGTCGGTGCAGCTCCTCCCTGACCTTCTCCTGCAGAAGCACCAGCCCTCCTGCCCTTCCCCAGGTCGAGGCTGTGAGTGCTCACACATATCCTTCCCCAGGTCGAGGCTGCCAGTGCTCACACATATCCTTCCCCAGGTCGAGGCTGCCAGTGCTCACACATATCCTTCCCCAGGTCGAGGCTGCGAGTGCTCACACATATCCTTCCCCAGGTCGAGGCTGCGAGTGCTCTCACATATCCTTCCCCAGGTCGAGGCTACCAGTGCTCACACATATCCCCCCCAAGTCGAGGCTGCGAGTGCTCACACATATCCCCCAGGTCGAGGCTACCAGTGCTCACACATATCCCCCCCAAGTCGAGGCTGCGAGTGCTCACACATACCCCCACCCATCTTGGCTGCCAGTGCTCACACATTCCCCCCACCCCCCAGGTCAAGGACGCGATGCTCACACATACCCCCCCAGGGTCCGAGGGTGGCGAGTGCTAACACATATCCCCCCCAGGTTGAGGCTGCGAGTGCTCACACATATCCCCCCCAGGTCGAGGCTGCGAGTGCTCACACATATCCCCCCCAGGTCGAGGCTGCGAGTGCTCACACATATCCCCCCCCAGGTCGAGGCTGCGAGTGCTAACACATATCCCCCCCAGGTTGAGGCTGCGAGTGCTCACACATATCCCCCCCAGGTCGAGGCTCCGAGTGCTCACACATATCCCCCACCCCCAGGTTTGAAGGCGGCGAGTGCTCACACATACCACCCCCACCCAGGTCGAGGCTGCGAGCACTAACACATATCCCCCCCAGGTTGAGGCTGCGAGTGCTCACACATATCCCCCCCCAGGTCCAGGCTGCGAGTGCTCACACATACCCCCACCCAGGTCGAGGCTGCGAGTGCTCACACATATCCCCCCCCAGGTCGAGGCTCCGAGTGCTCACACATATCCCCCCCAAGTCGAGGCTGCGAGTGCTCACACATACCCCCACCCAGGTCGAGGCTGCGAGCACTAACACATATCCCCCCCAGGTTGAGGCTGCGAGTGCTCACACATATCCCCCCCAGGTCGAGGCTGCGAGTGCTCACACATACCCCCACCCAGGTCGAGGCTCCGAGTGCTCACACATATCCCCCCCAGGTCGAGGCTCCGAGTGCTCACACATATCCCCCCCCCAGGTCGAGGCTGCGAGTGCTCACACATACCCCCACCCAAGTCGAGGCTGCGAGCACTAACACATATCCCCCCCAGGTCGAGGCTGCGAGTGCTCACACATATCCCCCTCCCCCAGGTCGAGGCTGCTAGTGCTCATACATATCCCCCCCATGTCGAGGCTGCCAGTGCTCACATATCTCCCTCATGCTGCTTCTCTTGCCCCAGGACCTAGTTCCCCTCAAACAAGGAGTTTGATTTGATCGCCTGCCTATCCTTGGTCTGCAGAGTAACAGGCCAGTGGGAATGGTGTCCTCCTCAGCACGTGCTTATGACTGCTGTGTGTCCTCTGTCTGCGTCCCATGCCTGTGCACCCTGCTCCATTGTATGTTTCTGGGCTTCCCATCTTTATTATGAAGACTTGGGGGGACTTGGTTGAAGGACAGAGAAATGGCAGCTCGTTCTTTGTGGGGTCTTACGTCACACAGAGTTTGCTCTGGCAAGGACAACAGTTTAATTGGGTCACTGCTTTTAATTCTTTGCAATTGGGTTAACAGAAGTTCCTAGTAAATTAAGAAAAATATTTTTAATTTTATATATCCCTACCTGTCAGTCAGTGTGAAGCAGGAGCAAAATGTCTAAGCAAAATTATGCACAAATAGAAACTCCTTCCTTCTCATTTAACCTGTTACTAGTACAAACCTCTTCAATATCAACATTAACTTGGAGATACTATCTGATACTTGTCTCAGATTACATATCAAGGGAAACCCTTCTAGGATGGAATATCCTTTCAGATCATTCTCCTTCAACAGAAATCATGATGCAACCCACCGAAGATAATTCAAGGTCATCAGGGAATGCTTATCTAGACAGCTCCTAAATCAGTTGAAGACAACATCTATAATGTTCCTTCCCCAATTGCTACAGTGATGAGAGGATTCTGGTTTTCTGAATAGAACCAGATGTTTTTCATGGACAAAGCAGCCAGAAAGCAAGTAGGTAGATGACTCATCGTAGCCGAGATTTGACCTCTTCCCTGCCGGAGGGCCAGCCCCTCTCTGCGAGGGAGTTTGGTGTTCATATCTGAGTGGCCAAGTTAAACTGTTTAACACCCTGTCCCTTCCCTTATACGTTAATGACTGAAAGAGCTAAAAGAAAGGAAGGGAGGGACAGAGGAAAGGAAGAGAGGAGGGAAGGAGAGAGGGAGGAAGGGAACAGCTCCCTGGAGGGCATCAGCAAGATGGGGAACATGGGTGTTTGGGGTTTTCATCTGGAGACCGTGAGGATTTCTTGGATATGTCTTCGTATGAGCATCTAAACCAAGATGAGAAAATGCTTTGTACAGATATGTCCAGAGCCTGATTGGATGTTTCTGAATGTAAATGAAGTGGCCTCCTCACCTCCTCATTTAAGCTGCACACTTCTTCCACATAGCTTATGCACAGTGCCCACATTATGATTGCTGATTAGAACTAGTCATAAACACCTGATGAAAATTGGTTTTGTAATGGTGTAAGTAAAACTAGAGAAGATGCCTTGTGCACATCACTGCCGCTGGTTACTGTTATCTGCACTGTAGAATCAGTGTTTAGTCTGTATGCATCAGTTTGGAAAGATGAATGCAGTTCTGCACATAAGCACAGTCCAACCACACATACACTTGTGATCTTATTAACGGAGGCATACATGGAGGTGATCTACTCTCCCCTGAGTCCTCGACGCTCTTCCCAGATTCTTTTGTCTTAGCTTGAAGCTTAGCAAGCTACACCTCACCTGCACAAAGGAAAATTCTTCTTAGTAACTAGGACAATAAACCTAATGTAATCGAATATATTCCTTACTTTTTCTCCTTCCTGTATGATATTTTGCCTAGCAAAGTAGCTTGCAAATGAACGTACCCTGCTTATGGTACACCCCCTCTGGTTCTGTGGTTCACTGCATCTCCATAGTAGTCAAAAAAGTGCTCCTATTTATTGAAGTGTCTGTAATTTTAACAGACTCACTAGTGTCCCAGCTCCTTAATCTCTGTCAGTTGAAGATCTTTAAACAGTAGTTAAGTGTAAAGGACTCAGGAGTCAGGATTCATACCAAGTGTGTTGTCAGACCAGCTCCCCAGACCTTCCCTGAAGATTCGCCACACCTGTCATTTTGTCCAGCTGTCCTCATCCCACTAGCATGCATGAGAATCTAGGGTAATGAGAGGAAATGATCAACCCATTTGGCTTTTTCAAAGGAAACCACTATTCTTTTAAGTGGAAATATTTAATTAAACTTTCTAGAAGCCTCTGCTTCTGTTGTCTGAGGCTTTTAAATACCAGGAGGTAAGTTGGTAAGTTAACTTTGCTACCATGCCTACTTAGCATACAGTGACGTCAGGTAACGCACAGGCTGCATTCTCAGTTGATATCCTCTCTGATGCTTTAGATTTTCCTCTGTAACCCTTTACGCTATTCCCTGGATTTGGCTAAAACTTCTCCAGTTTCAAGACAATTCACGTAATCTCACTGTACTTGCATTTGATAGTGCTTTTACCCTTATTCTTTGTTCAAAATGGCTGTATCATAAAAGAGGAAGGCCTTAAGCTAAGGAAGCCAAGCCACCTTTCTGATCTGCACAGGGCCCTGACTAGTCCCCCACCTTGGTGTCTACTCATCTGCTTGGTTCCTTCTCTGCAGCCTTCCCCAGGCACCTAAGACTAGCGGTATTCTGCACACAGGGCAGCGGCGGCAGCAGCAAGCAGAGCTTCCAGACAGTAGATCTTCATGGTAGCATAGTCCCCGAACACAGCCAGCCACTCTGAAGTGTGACCAGAATGGAAGGCAGAGCCAGAACGTCCCTTGCTAGAGTTGCAGGCCTCAAAGGTTCTGTTCAGTCTTGAAACATCTAGTATTTCAAGAGTATTTAGTTCATTCTGTTTATGTTTTAAGGGAAGGGAGGACAAAATTAGGAAAAGAATTCAAAGACACAAAAGGCCACACACCAGAAGGACAGAGGGTTAGAATTACCAGCAAGCACTGCAGTGAGCCCACACCTCTCTGTCGAGCCCAGTGGAAAATCTAAGTCACAGAAGCCACAGACCACAAAGGGCCCCTGCATGAAGCTTGTATGACAAGGTATGGAAACTAAGGCAAGCTATGGTGGAGCTGTGGCCCTGTCACCCATTCCATAGATTATACAGTAGATTTGGAGGTGTTAACCAGAGTCAAGCCTGGCCTTGGTCCATACATGTCAAGCAACTGTGCTGTCCACACTCAGAACCACACAGCATGGGGAAGAAAGACAAGTTGTTGCTTGCTTTCCTTCTAGAATTTCCTCTTTTAAAGGAGTTGAGTTTCTAGAGAGTTGAGTCTACAACTCGATGGCCTGTATCCCTAGGCTTTGTACAGTTTGAACCGTTCAAGTGTCTTAACCCCTTCCCAAGTTATTTGACACACTTCTCTAGCCCTGTCAGAAAGGAGCATGAATACTGAGGAGGGATGAAATATAGCCAAAGGGCGAAAGAGATATAATCCTCCAGTCCTCGCCAGCCATACTAATAACAGGAATGGACAGGAAGAAACAGCATAGAAAGGTAAATGTGATTAGTTAGTGTCTGAGGGACCATTTAGAATAATTAGGAGGACGAACTGTCTCTAAGCTCTTTAACAGTACTTATTTGCATAACTGGAAAAAAAAGAGAATAGACTTCTTTCTAATAAAGAACTTATAGCAGGTCCAGAAGGACCTCTTCTGGCCAGCACTTCTTAGGTTTATACTTGAGTTGCTTGAAATTACTTCCTTTCTCCAAGGGCCAGTATTTCCTTCTGGAGCCCTTCAAACTTGTGTCCCCCTTCCTCTGCGAAGACAGTGTACATTGAACCACTTTCCAAGCCTGAGCCTTGTCTCCTCAAGCCCCACAGTAGGAATCCAAACTCGAAGCACCGGGAGAGTCCTCTGCTGCTAAGTTATAGACTAATTCACATCTTGTATCTTGTCCTGTTAATTTGAGAGATGAAGTTGTCAAAGTAACCCAAGCTCATATGGTGCAAGTAGGACATTTCCTGACTCCTTTGTTTCTTGGGGGTAGCAAGTAGTAACACTGATAGGAGTTGTGCTGCACCTCCAGGACTGGATTCCTCTGCGTGTTTTGCACACATCCTTATCTTAGGTGTCCACCGTCCCCAGACTTCTCAGCAATTTTCTACACTCAGTCATCTTTGCTGTTTTAACATTTCTAGTTACTAACCCTAATCCCATCAAGATTATCATTGTTGAAATTAAATGCCTTTCAGAAACAAATCTTCTTAAAATCCTTTTTAATCATAAAAGAAACCAAAGGCAATTGTGTCATCCATTTCCTACATTCATATGAAGCTACTATACGAAGCGCTGCTTGTTTTGACCCCGTATTTGAGAAAAATGTGACACAGTCGGCAACCAGACTAGAGTGGCCAAGATCCAGGGGCAGAATCACAAGAGCAGTTGGTCCACATCCAGATCCCAACAGCTGCCGCCAGAATCCAGCTCACAGACACACTGTCACTCCAGTTCATTGGGGAGCATAACATGAAACCCTCTAATACTTGGGCACTGGTGGCTACCTGTGCATCCGCCCTTGATAAGGAATGAGGAGCTCGAGGCGTCCTGCTGGTCCTTGATTCTGAATCCACTGGGCTATGCAGTTCTGAGGGTCCAGTCCCTCAGGACATACTCAAGTCTCTAGGAAAGGTCCTGGGTGGTACTGCTGTCTCACTGGGACATGGAAGTCAGCACTTGTCTGCTTGAAAGGAAAAGCTTTGTCCTTGCTCCTCAAATTTCTGAGCCACTTCAGCATCTCCTCCTCCAAAGAGCTTAGTAATGGGTGTCAGTATATGGACGCTGCAGGCCTCGGCCACTAAAGTTTTTGTTATGTTTTTTCTTTCACATGCTTTTAAGATCTAAGAAGCAGAAAACATATATTTCAAAAAGATAGCATTGGTACTTGCCAGTAGCACATTGCATGAAGTTAAGATGTTCTGTCTGACTGCAGGGCCTTAGTGCATTTGACCACTAGCCTAGGGAGGGAGAGTTATCACTGCTTAGGTCTTTTTTATTTTTTGTCATGTTATTGTGATTTTATTTCTTCATAGTATATTGTTTTGACTTCCCGTTGGCTTAATTGTTGTGCTGGCTGCATGTACTTGCTGTTGTACTGTGTCAAATGATTCTCTAACTTCCTTTGGAAAGCACTAATGAATAAGTGCTATTTCTCTTCTCTATTGTTGGGTTTTTTGTAAAGTTGCTCAAATGCTCTCAGGTATGGCGGCCCTGAATGGAGGACTTGGCGCCACAGGCTTGACGAATGGCACGGCTGGCACCATGGACGCCCTCACCCAGGCCTACTCAGGAATTCAGCAGTATGCGGCAGCCGCATTGCCTACTCTGTATAGCCAGAGCTTGCTGCAACAGCAGAGTGCTGCGGGCAGCCAGAAGGAAGGTAGGTGGGCAGGGCAGGGCCTGGCAGGGCCAGCCAGAACTCTTTGTGCCTTTAGAGCACACCTAGAAGACAGTGATTTGAACCAGTGTCATAAAAGAAATCACCTGTTTGATTTCTGGTATTCATTTTAAAAGAAAAAACTCTCAAGCATGATTCATTTATTCCAATCTTCTGTTCAGCTTAATATTTCTCTCAATTTTTCACTCATCACTTAAGATGAAGTTCTCATCTTTCATGTATCTACAGAGAATTATTTACTAGTTGCTGCCCTCAGAAAATGCCAGGAACTTCTCCCGGGCTGCATGAACCCTATCTGTCCCCTCACATAGAAACTTAGCACAGTCCATGTACTGTGCTTGTGCAGCTCCCTCTCAGCAAGGAGCAGTTCTCAAACAGTGATGAAGGTCAGAGTTTTATGGTCAGGGTTTGGGGGTGGGGTCTTCTGGGAAAGCAAGTAAGTGATGAATTACCTAGCTTCTCCACCAGGAGGCAGGATATTTTCAGAAAGCTAGTACTAAGAATAAATTAAAGCTGATTATAAAATGGTGAATGATCCAAATAAAGACAGTTTGTCCTTCTTCCTTTTGGTTTATTTGACACAGGATCTCATTCTAGAGTGCAGGCTGGCCTTCAATTTGTGGCATTCCTCTGCCTCTGCCTCTGCCTCCTGAGAGCAAAGGTTCCCAGTGTAGTTTTGCTACCATGTCCACTGCTTTGATTTCTTCTTTATTAATTGAAATTGCTTCAACGCAGTCACCAACGTGCTGTTTTTCTTTATGACTTATTTAAAATGTGGGAAAAGAAGCTAGAGCAGAGAATGTTCTAGAATTTTACCTTCCTTCCCTTCTCTTTCACCCTCACCCCATAGTTCCAAACTGATTTTGCTTGAATATTAATTTGAAAGATGGTGCTCTGTAAGAGGTGGAATAGTTTTACTCTGAAAAATTGAGATTTTTTAGGAGGATACAACTTAAAAGATACCTGTAAATTTAAAGAAAAAAAAGGAAAAGGATTCTTCCTTTGACAGATAGCATAATTGCATTATATGTGTGTGTGTGTGTGTGTGTGTGTGTATAATGCCATTATATATATATTCCATAATATATATGCCAGGTATGGTAGCACACATCTTTAATCCTAGCACTCTGGAGTCAGAGGCAGGTGGATCTCCATGAGTTCAAGGCCAGCCTGGTCTACATAGCGAGCTCCCGGCCAGCTGGGACTAAAGGAAGACCATGTCTCAAAAAAAAAAAAAAAAAAAAAAAAAAAGTATGGAGCTCTTAAGTCTAACTCCCGCCTCCTCTTCCCTCTGCACTGTAACTCCTTTTGTAGGTTTTTCAAGCATGCACAACTGTTCAAACAATTGTGGTTCACCAGGTATGTGGAAGGGGCACCAGAGTCTTCCCTAAGAAAGACTGTATGTCTTCAGTCACTTTAAGGTCCCAAAGGGAGCCTGTAAGATGATCTTACACTCAGAGACCAGGAAGCCAGGTCCCCACATGTGTCTTCTCTCTGTCATCTAGCATGGGTCTACTGAAAACTCTACAACTTATGTCACTCAGAAAGCATTTGCCACCAAAAGAATAAAAACTCAGTGGTTTAAGGATCGAGTCTAGACCCTGTAAAAGCATTTTTTCAGGTATATCACCTAGCCCACTGCCATAAGCGTCTTTTCCTTGAATTGTAGGGATTTGACAGAATGATATTCAACTCCTAATTCTAATTTAGGGTCAGGGACTACCAGTGATGTTTTGGGGCTTTTTATTTTCGTTTTGGTGCTGGTGGTAGATTTTGGTTTGTTCATGTTGTTGGGTTTTGTTTCTTTTCATCATCATACCTCATACTGCTCTTCCGATCACCTTCTCACCCAGTTAATGTCAAGAACTATAATCCATCTACCAGTAGTTTAAGTAAAATGTCATTTAAAGGCAGATTATAGCAAGAAGAGAGAAAAAATTCTGATACTGAGTGGATTTTTAGATTTCCTAACTTCTGTGGTGTTCTGCCCTTCAGTCAAAAGAACCGGAAGGCATCTTGAGGTATTTAGTCATGTTCTTTGGTGTATTTTTTCCACCACAGGAAAATGAATTATTTGGGCTTTGCAAAGAAATGGTTTAAATGAATGTTTCCCTAGCTGACCTCTCTGAAGGATTATGGCATCCCTGCAGACCTAGATGCAGGAACGTCCATCACCTTCCTTGCCCTCCGAGTGGCCTCTGGAGGATCTCCTAGAGCCCGATTCCCTCCCTTTGCAGGAAGGAAGTTATACACATGTGCGTAGTTAGGGCCCCCAGGTTCCCAGAGAGAGAGCCCAGTAGGCACTGCTAGTCTGATCCAGCTGTGTTCTAGCAGATACCCCAGGGTTTTGTGCCACACCAGATACCTTGTAAGAAATACACAGCACAGCCTAGAGCCTGGCAGCGGGCACCAGTAGTGCACCACTCCTGTTCCGGTGGTGGGCTGGGAGAAATTGGACAAAAGGTTGAGTTGTAGACAGGGTTTTGTTACTTTTAGAAATTGAGGAAAGAAGAGGGAGAGAGACTCTGAATTTTTGTTATTTGGGAATCAGCTCCCTGAGTTGCATACAGGAAGGTTTTTGTTTCCTTTTTCTCACTTTCATGGTAAAAATGTAGGAGGGCTGTAAGATCAAGATGCTGGTGTTCGCTTCTTACCGAGGGACATCTGAGAAGGGGAACCAGAAGATTTGTCTCTGGAAAATGATGGAAAAGGACGGCGCCTCGTTTTGTCTGTCTAGGTGTTTGCGGCCTCCCTCTTTTCAGCCTGGACACAATTCAACATACAGCATTCTGGACTGCATGAGTCACTCAGACACATGTGGTCTGTCCTGTGCATTAAAATCGTATTTTTATTTCAAAAGACATGCCATTTTTTGCAGTGAAAATTGGGTCCTATTAATCCATCATGGGGCATTTGAATCTTTTTAAAAAACATTAAATCAGGGCTGGAGTGATGGCTCAGTGGTTAAGAGCACCGACTACTCTTGCAGAGGACCTGGGTTCGATTCCCAGCACCCACATGGCAGCTAAGAACCGTCTTTATCTCCAGTTCCAGGGGAATCCGACGCCCTCTTCTGACCTCCGAGGCATTGCACAACACAGGTGCACCAACCTACATGTAGACAGTACACTCATACACATAAAAAAAATAAAAAATAAAACATTAAATCTGGCAGTACACGGTGGACCAATATACATATTGCTAAGGACATACATACATAGTAGCAGTCAAAATACCAGTTTCTGATGTTTTGTTTTTTGCATTTATTCATATTAAAATCAGAAAACATTTAAGGGTCTGTATAAACTATAGTTGTCTCTCTTTAAACCAGGCTGCCTCCGCTGCCCTGGACTACATATCCCTATAATCTGTGAGCAGTATAGTTATGTAGACATGATTTAAGGAAGAAATACCTGCATCTCTGGCTTTTGTAGTTTGCCTTGTATACAGTCCCATTCATGAAGACACTCTCTTCATTTATTTTATGGAGTAAGCAAAGAAAATTGGACATTTCTTTGCAAAGGTTCATTTATTTTTATAAAATTTCTTTTACCCCCATTGTACTTCATCGACATAGATTGCCCTTCCCCGCGTGCAGGGAGCCCGCAGCAGCTGTTCCTTGGCTCTCCACGTGCGACAGGCAGGTAGGCCTGGCTCGGTTTCCCAGGAGAGCCAGTTGCAGAAGCTAATTCCCAGTTTTGTGAGCTCCTTTTCTTCCCAGTGTTCAAGAGGTACTCTCTGTCCATCCAGCATGTCTGCATTCTCTTCTTTTCCATTCTTTTAACTTTCACCCTGCTCTTGTAAGGACAGGTAGGTAGAGAGTTCAGCGAGTAGAACAGAGAGGAACTTAACAAACCTTCCCCTACCAATATGTGGCTAAAAAGAAAGATCTTCCGCCTTGGTTTCTAGTATGCGCTAGAAAAGGAAGAGCCTGGTAGAATTCAGTCTTGGAAAAGCCTTTTCCATCCACCTCACTCACTCCCAAGGCTAATTCCCAGTGGTACTCCTCTTCACATTATAAGACCCTAGCTACCTTTACCCCTGGTGTTGACTCACTGCCAGTCATGTCTAATAAACATGATTATTACACTGTGTGTTCAGAGAGTTGGCAAATCAAAACTGGCTGGGTACCCGCGTAAATAATTGTTCAATCTGAACAGCATTACTGCTATATTCATTATTCTAAATTGCTGCAATTTGCTTAGAATGCAAAGAACATTCTCTTCTGCTTGAGGAGATAGTCTACACGTAACACACAGCCAGCCAGGAGTGACCCACACCTGGGCCGTGTGCCTCTTCGGCCACTGCTGGGGCTTTCCCCGTGGAGAGGAGTACTAGTGAGCAGGGAACACCGTGTCCAAGTAGGAGTCTGTGGGCAGCTACTTGTAGCCCCTCTCTCTGGCAACTAGAACCCTGCAGAGTGAGTGTTTTCTGTCGGTCATGCCAGCATTTGGATTTATCCTTCTGCTTCTTATATAAGAAAAAAAAAAAATGGTCAGCCTGCCTGTTGCTAAAGTACTCCTAGAAAGAGGCTTTGGGGACTAAGACTTGGGGGATACCTTACTCTGATTTTTTCTTCCTCTTTAGGTCCAGAGGGGGCAAACCTCTTTATTTACCACCTTCCACAGGAGTTTGGAGACCAGGACATTCTACAGATGTTCATGCCCTTTGGAAATGTTATCTCTGCTAAAGTCTTCATTGACAAACAGACCAATCTGAGCAAGTGCTTTGGTATGCAAAAGAGACCTAGCTGGGCCGTGCAGGTTTCCCAGTCAGGACTCAGGATAGGGCCTTCCTGTAAGGTGACAGCTCCTGACTTTCTTGATGCATGTGAACAGATTTGGGCAAAATTATTTAATAAGAAAGGGGGAAGGGCTATATAAAAGGGGGAAACTCACTTGTGTTAGGTCATAGTACATACCATAGAATTAAAAGTGGCTTTTTCTGGGGCTGGAGAGATAGCCTACCAGTTAAGAACACCGACTGCTCTTGCAGAGGACCCGGGTTCGATCCCCAGCACCCACATGGCAGCTGAGAACCGTCTGTAACTCCAGTTCCAGGATGACTCCAGTTCCAGGGGAATCCGAGACCCTCTTCTGACCTCCACGGCATTGCACAACACGGGTGCACAAACCTGCATGCAGACAGTACACTCATACACTAAAAAAAAAAAAAAAAAAAAGTGGCTATTTCTTCAGGCTCTGTAGATCAGATAACGGATTGTAGTTTTAGTCTATGCTGCTACAGAATACCCCACTGAAAACACTGCCCCTAACTCCTTGTCCCTGTGAGTTTCAAGTAGCTCAGGCACCGTACTGGGGGCTGTTTGTTCAGGACTCTGACATACAAGTATGTGCATTCATGGGCAGAGGTCTGGCTGCTGCCACATTGCACATCCATGGACTTAGGACCAGCATTCAGTATATCCTGTGGTTACAGAAAGCAGAGCACTATGGTGGGATTATAAAGATTGGTCAGGGCTGTATGAATGGGTACCAAGCACAGGAATGCTCTGGTGTTTTCCAAATACTACATATCAAGGCACCTAACTGTCCTGCCGTTTTTTGGGCAAACTTTAGGCCCAGAGAGGGCAACTTTTGTTTTTCTGTAACAGAGTAAGGAAAACTCGTGGCATGACCTGATGCTTTCACAAGCCAGCGTTCATTAAATCTGTGTCTTGTTTTACTTTTCACACTGAATTGGCTCCCAAAGTAGGTAAGAGGCCAAGGTGTTCAAAGCAGATCTCACTTGTTTAGCAAGCTCTGACCCAGTCTGCATTATAGCATTTTCCTTATATCACTCCTACAATTTAATAATTCAGGCTGTGACAAATAAAATAGATTTGAACCAAAAGAAACAGATGTTAGAAAGAAAAAAATCCTAAGGCAGAGTTGTTCTCAAATAGTCAGAGATCCCAGCTTCACTTAGCTGACTGGGTGAGGTTACAGCTCCTGCAGCTCTATTACGGTAATGTCTTTCTAGTTCCTGTTCATCACCCAGGAAGGCCTAAGTCTGGGTGGTTAGAAGAATTAGCACTGGAAACGGTTGCATTTCCAGTCAGTGTTTTTACCCTAGTGAAAGGTTGTCAGCCCAAACCCGTCATTACATCATTGCTGTCCAAACCATGGAAACCCCTTGTAATGGCTGAGGAGTGAGATAGAAATGAAGCTGTTACATAGGGTGTGTGGCCGTGGGAGTATGAGCCTATCTTTGGGAAGGTTCCCCACATAAGGTTTTCAGAGTGGAACATTTACTCTAAGCTTATTTGGAGACTGAAAGGGGACCATAGTTCATGACTTGAGAAAGCACGTTGAGAAGAGATTTCATCAGTCCACCACCTACTTAAGCAGTGAGTTCATCATGTTCAGGGTGCCGCTGTGAGAGCCAGCATCCAGGGCTTCGTTTTTCGTCTGCATTAAAAGCCATGCCTCCCAAGTGTCTGTGACCAAATCTTAATGTCTCGGGCCCCAGGCTGTGGGTGCTTGTCATAGAGTGATGCCCCATCTTTCCATCCATCTCACTCTTGACCCATTTCCATTCTTTAATCATCTTGCTACTTCTGGCTGAAGACCTATGGGAAAGGAGAAGTCCAATCAGAGTGAACATCTTGGATTCAGGCTTACTTTTACTGGGAATTAGAGTTAATAAAAATGTACACCATTTTTGAAACAGCCTGCCTATGAAAAGTGTTTCTGCCTATGTCATGTGCCCATTTTTATCTGCTGAGAACTCTGCTCAAGGTGAATTCATGTCCTTTTCTGCCCCTTCTGGTTTGTAAACCCTTAATAGTAATGTTCAGAAGTGAAAGCCTTATCTAGAGAAAGCTTCCTTCCACTATGCAGAGTCAGAAAGTGGATAAGCTTACCACTTGCCTCAGTATTAACCAGGCCATGCTGGTAACCCTGCCTGCTGTTGGCCTCCATTGTTAAAACAAACCCAACAATCAGAATCATCTTCCTGCGTCTTTATAGAACATGTGGATGCCTGGCCTACTATTTCCAGTGATGGTTTCTTGCTTCAGAGAAAACAATAACTAGGAATTTGCTGAGATGGTTATTAAGCCCTAAGCCAAAGAAAAAGGCATGCAGCCCTTCCCTGGGTCTTTTATCTGAGTAGGCTCCGAAATGCTAGAAGCTGGTTCATGTTGTTCTAATTCAGTTCATCTGGTGATTGACTCATCCTATAACTAAGCTGATGCAGGCTCTGTGTAGGAATATATATGCCTACGGATACAGAGGTCTAGAATGAAAGACAGCCAAGACTTGGGCAGCACGTACTGTTATCAGCCCTCCCTAAGCAAGCCTGCCTGTAAGCCTCACCTAGGTGGGGCGTGTGAGCTACCGAGGGTCCTTCAAGCTCTGCAGTAGTCACACCACTCCTTAAATGAGTACTGAGTATTCTCTCCAAAGGATTCTTTTTAAAAACAAACAAACAAACAAACAAACAAGTATGACCTGAAAGTGCTGAATAACAGGACAAATTCACTAGAGCAACTGAGCTTTAGTTTTCTGGGGAGGGCTTTTACCCCACGTACACAATTTCCAGTCAAGGTATTTTTTTCACTGCTTGCCAGTGGACATTTCCAGTGCTGGGCCCCAGATGCACTCTAGACAAACACAGCACATGTAAACCTAGTGGAGCTGTCAGCACTAGCAGTCAGACTGTGCTGGCCAGCCCCGTTTTCTGCTCTGCTTCCCTCCACCCTGACCCCCTCCCTCATCCCCCTTTGTGTTTTCCAGGTTTCGTTAGCTATGACAATCCAGTCTCTGCACAAGCTGCAATCCAGGCTATGAATGGCTTTCAGATCGGCATGAAACGCTTGAAGGTGCAGCTGAAGCGCTCCAAAAACGACAGCAAACCTTACTGATCCTAACCCCAGAGGCTCCCTGCTCTTATTTTAGCTTTCTTAGGGTAAGTCCCACGAGCCAGCCTGTTCTCAACAGGGAAGGCAGAGGAGGACCGCAATGCCAACTTTACCAGGAGAGAAGGCTGTTTTTACAATAAGCCTCCAATTCCCCCACCCACCCCCCACCCAGTTTGCCATAACGAAAACTTGGGCTACCTTGTTTCTATTGAGTGAATCCCTCTTCCAGTCGTGCCACTGTATTCTCCTTTGTTTTGCAATTGGAATCTCCTTTTTCCTTTTTAAATTTTTTTGTTTTGCTTTAAAAAAGAAAAACATATAAACAAATAAATGACATCTTGAGAATTTAAAAGGCAAACACACGCTAATGTGCAATTCTAACTGAAACCACTGGTGCCCCCAGAGCACTGCCTGGAGAATTCACCCTCCTTGTCCACCCGCCCCTCGGGAGGGCCCCACGTTTCAGAGTTAACGTGGTAGCCTAGCAGAGGAAGAAGCCAGGAGAAGCACTTAAAACACCACAATCCGTCCTTCCACTACATTGGTTTGTTTTAATAAGTAGGATTTTATTTTAGGGTTCAAAGAAACATGACATTTATTGGTCATATTATTACACTGGTTGTCTATTTTGTTATTGTTTTATTTTTGTTTTTAGAAAGGATTAATGTAAAAAAAAGATTTAGAGATCTGTTTCTTAAAGCTACAGGGTTTAAAAATAAAATAAAAATGAGTGAAAATACTTGATGTTTCTTGAAAGATAAATTTAATAATAAATAAATACATAAATAATACATAAATAAAAAAAGAAAGCCACAGGCCTGTAAATTTTATTTGTAAAAAAGCATTTCTATTTTTATACAAAATTTTTACTGCCTCAGAAATAATGGAAGTTATTTATTGCCTATTGTTAACTTATTGGGTACCTAAAGAGCAGTTCTCTGTCTAGCTAGAAGCTTCTGAAGTAGTCTCTAGAGGAATTGTTCTAGGAATGGGCTTTTTTTCACCGTTGAACCCTAGACCTAAAGTTCATGCTTTACCCTCTCGTTGTTCGTATCCGTCTGATTATTTTGTTCGTAATTTCCATTACCTAGTTTACAGTTCAGTCGTCTTGACTTCCCCATATGTCACCTTTGTTGAAACCGGACCCTCTCCCCTGTCCCTTGCTAGTCCCTCACCCCAAAACACCCAGAATCCATCCCCTCTCACTCTCCTCAGATGGATTCTCTTGGGGTTTCATTGTGCTGTGGAAAAAGAGTGTAAGAAATGCAAATTATGTGAATGGCTCATAGGCGTCCTCCAGACCTAAGATTTGCATTAGTGTTTCTCCTGCACCCTGAAGGTAATTTTGTTGCTGCTGCCTAGATTCTCTGTAACTTTACTCTTCCTTGTTCTTTCCCTAGACATCTTCATGCCCGTTAGTTCATCGTTTGCCTAGCATGTCCCTGTGGCGTCTCAAAAAAAAGTTTCATCGTCCCGTCATTGTTTCTGATGTCTTTCTGACCTCACATCACATTTGGTTCTCCTACTGACCTTTGATCTAGTTTGACCTTTGAAATTTGCATGTGACCTCATCTAGCTATGAATTCTGGGAAGTCAATGTGAAAAACATTGCTGCATTCATGCAAGACTGAAATTATTAGACAAATTACAGAAAAACACCTGTGGCAAAATGTTTCTTTCTTCTTTTTTTTTCTTTTCATACAACAGACTTGAAAGTATTATACAGGGATTGGCATCCTTCCCGGTCACTGGTAACAATAGCAATATGTGTCCAGGAACACAGAGTGTTGGGTTCTAACAGACTACTTCCAAAAACAGCTTGAGAAAAAAAAAACTGTCTGATTTTAAGTCTCTAGAGGTCTGTAATAGTTTTTACATTTTTCAGGCAGTGTAAAGTTTTTGATAAGGCCATTTTAGGTGGCTCACTTTCTCATTAAGATATATATAGAGAACCACTTTTTGTAGATTAGTATAAGAAAAATATTTACCCTGTTTTGGGGCAAATGCTACCTATTTGTGTCACCTTTTGCTGAACTGACTCACAGTTAGACAATCCATGGTTTAATGCACATGAAATTACCTATATTTTATACTGTTTCACTGTACAGGAGAAAGGTTACTGTAACCGTGTCACGTTGGTGCTTCTGTCGATTAAGTTGTGGCTTCATCATGAGTCCTAAGGTCTCAGTGTTCTTTGTTGATAAGACAAGTTTAGAATTGGTTTACTTAAACAAAAAAAAAAAAAAAAGAATTTCAAAAAAAAGTTGTTTGCTTAAAAAAAATAATTTCATGTGAGGAAAAAAAAAACTCCTATTCCAGAATAAGTTTTGTGTTGGCTTGTGAAGCGTTGGTGTCACTTTTTTTTAAAATTGTGGACTATTTAGATGTGTTTGTGTTCAGCAAAATGTGATTTTTTTTTCTTTTAAAGAAAAAAAGTGAAAATATATAGTGCCAAATTCCAAAGGTACTTCCTTCCTAGAGCTTCAGTGTGTTTCTTGTGAGAAGTAATTTGATAACATGGGTATTTTATTATGTGTTTTGTATAAATCCCTAATATTTAAAAAAAAAGGTTAAAAAGTTTGTTAACTTGCTATCCTGTGGTCTTGTTGCCTGAAGTTGTTATTGTTTGTTATTTCTCTATGGTGTTTTTTGTAAGACATTGTATAAGTGCCCATGTCTCACTTTTTTAACCACTCTGCACATCAATGCTGTGAAGGCAAACTCACAAGGTATTTTCTTCATAATATATGGAAACCTCTAAGGTGAGAAAGTTTTGAACTTCTAACCCTTTCTACCCAGAGCTATCTGGAATGTTGGTAACTTTTTATACGGTCATCAAGTGGGTTTGTTTGGGGGTGTTTCTAAATTTAGATTTTTTCCCCATATAAATCTCCTGTGTTTTTGTCCTTTGAGACTCTCCCTCAAAAAAAAAAAAAAAAACCTCTATAACACGAATTTGAAGAACAAAATACTCTAAATCATTTTTGCCTATACCATTTTTTCTTCCCTTATTCCTAATGTCTATGCTCCTTTAGTTTAAATTTAAAAGATTGGGTAGACCCTCTGAAGGTCAAACAAACTACACACACACACACACACACACACACACACACACACACACACGTACATTTAGTCCCTAAATAAACCTTAAAAATGCTGTTTGCTTTTTGAGATTGGGTTTCATGGTACAGTCTAGTGTAGAATATTTTCATATGCCTGCAGTTAAATGGTTTTTGTAGTGAGATAGTCTTTTAAGGAATTTTACTTCTTTTAAAATACTCCTAGGAAATGTCGTAGCAGCTGTCATGCTAGAGGTTAGCTCACTGCATGGACACTGAACCTAAAGTGTCTGCAGCGAGGAACCCGCAGTCCTTTCCCTGCCTCTTTTCTAGTTTTTTTTTGTGTGTGTGTGTTTTTAATTGAACACGTTTGAAGGGACTGGCCATAGAAATAGAGCTCAGCTCCATTCTCTGCCACAGTCACTAACCAAATCCCCGAGTACCAGTTCCTGCTGCCACTGTTTAAAGTGCCATATTCCTCTGACTGGCTTTCTGTGGACAGAGGTCTTGACGGGCCCTAATGTCACCCCTGTAAGTCCCACTCCAGCCTCGAGAGAGCAGGCCCTGTAAGCTTCTGGCCTCAACTTCCGTTTCCTACTCACCCACCTGCTTGGTTACAGTGTTTGTGGATGTGACAGCCCTGAGGTGGAAAGGATTAGCCTCCAATAATGCAAAAAAAACAAAAACAAAACGAAGTCTCCTTCTATAGCACATGCACTTCTGATGACATGATTTGTACTGTCTTCACACGTGTTTACTACTGCCGGGGCCTTCCTTCATCCTTTGAGGGCTATTTTGTACTTTCTGCAGCACCCAGCTTAGTAACAAAAGTGATCGCACACGTTTCTCAATCCCTATTATGTGGTGGTGTGTCGATACACATGTAGAAACACAAGAGAATACCAGTTGTATTTCATAGACCATTCTCATTCAGAATCCATTCGTTTACCAATAACATAAGTCTCAAAAACTTCTGATTTTTTTTTCCCCTTGGAAGCAAACTGCCCTCCTTCCTCTTAACCCACCTGCACGACCCCCCAGAGAAAAATTGAGTGTGGTGGCAGGAGGCGCAGGTGGGCAGCACTTTCCGTCGACTGCTTCTGATTTTGCAGGCAACCAAGACAGTACATTTAGGGGGAGTTTGGGGTTTTTGCATGTTTCATGGTTAGATAACCTTTCTCAGAGACAAACTGTCCTTTTATCTTTCAATATCGAAAGGAAAAAGCTGCAAGGGTGCAAGGGGCCTGTGCAGAAGACAAACACAGGGAAACTGCGTTTTTCCAGATCAAGTGTAGAGTAGTCTTTCTAAAGGAAATCATAGAATTGTGATAAACGCAGCCCTCAAAGGCGTACGAGGTCATCCTTCCTTCACCGTAGGGGTTCTAGTTCTTTGGCTTGTGCTACTCTGGTAACATTTTACTGTTCTGTTTTTATTATCTTAAGTGCTAATTTAAAAAAATAAAGTTAAAAAATTGTAGTTTTCATTACCTTTTGAATAATGTCATACAAAAAAATGTATTTGTGTTTTTTTGTGCTGTGAGAATTGTTGTTTGTAGATTAATAATATCATTTTGTTTAGAATTACAAAATAGTTTTTAAATATTGTCTGAGAAAAGCCAAAGTTAATGCAACCTAGTGGAAACTGTAAGACCATTTGAGTATTGTTTCTGTTTATTGATGCATTTGGATTTTGTTTGATGGAATTTGAGCCAAAAAAAAAAAAATACGCAGGCTTTCCTATTTCTACAACTGATTGTACTTATGCATTTTGTACCAGTGGAACTTTTTATACTGGAGATTAAAAAAAAAATGGAAATTTTTGTGGCTTACTCTTGTGGGCCTCTGACAATGACTGATTTCAAGTTTGATTTCTGGTTGATAGAAAGAAAGTTGCTTTTCTTTTAAGAATTAAAAACTTTGGCTTGATTTCTTTTTCCCTTGCTTATATCTAGCATTAGAATTTTGTCTTAAAATACAGCGGTAAGTTTACTCTTTATTATGTATTGTGCAGTTACACAATAAGATGATTAGATTTAGAAGTACTCAGTCACTTTAAGTGGATAAATGTATTAGTTCAACTTAGGAGTTTGCTTTTTTGCTGTTTAGATCAAAAGTTTTTTCTGACCCTTTGTCCTCATTGTGAACATAACCGTGTAGTTGAAACAGTCAAACTTATTTTTGTAATGTATGTTATTGTGTGATGCGGTTTTTTGCTTCTGTCTCCAATATTAAACCATTTTCCTAATACTTGTTCCTCTCTGCGTGTTGTATTGTTGGTAGCCATTCTGTGTTGGTGATGCATCTACACACCTCACTGTTTCACGTATCTGTTTTTTTTCTATATGTTGTGTAAAAAGATACAGTCGATTCCACCTAAGTGAATATCTGATTTGGGGACAGAGGAGGCGAGGCGACACCAGCCCCTTGTGACTTATGTACGGCCTGCTGTACCCACTGCCTCCAGGATGACAATGCTTTCTCTGTGGTTTACCTAGATAGCCACCTCCTGGGCTCGACATGCTGAGGAGCTTTATGGTCTTTGGACCACATACATTCCTTCCTTTCCCTAAACATGCAGTGAGATCTGCAGGCCTTAGGAAGAAGAGGTGCAGCGGCCCTGGGCTTGCTTCTGTCTGCCCCAAGTCCAAAGTCCTGTCATCACTGTCAAGCTTAGAAACTGACCACTTTTTCAAAAGAGGTATGCTCATGAGGAGGAGAAGAAAGAACTAGCTGGTCACAGAAGATAGAAACAGAAAGTTGAGCTTAGGGTTCTATGCTGCTGTCCATTGATAGGTTTGCATAGAAAAGTAATTTGTTTCTCCAAGCTGATTCACTCAATCCAGGAGTAACTTCAGTGATTAAGGCTAACAGAAGTGGAATGATTTCCTGCTCCAGCTCAGACTCCCACGAAGCTCAGCTCATTCTGGAGTAGGGAAGGAGCGGAGCGTCTGCTCATGCCCTCAGAGTCACTGGCCCTTTCCAGATAGCAGCTGTTAACACCACAGCCCAGCCCCATCCTGGATGGCTACAGCCTGTACTCATCCTGTACAGCAAGCTGTGCTCCTGTACCCAACCCCTGACCAGAAAGAGAAACGATTCCTTCCAGGCCCTCCGCGCTTTAAGCCACAGGCCCCTTTCTCTGCTGCCCTGCTCTGCTCGGGAGTCCGACAGCTCTTCAAATGCTCTTAGAGATTCCTTGGATGCTCGCTTCCTTCTCCCCCACCCCTTCCAACTTTGCTGCACACAGACTCTGCCTGCCTCGAGCCACCTGGTGCCTGGTGCCCATGAGACTCCCACAGGTGCTCAGGCATTCCCGTTGCTCTCTGGTTTCAGCTGCCCCTCAGGCCCTCCAGATTGCATTTTTTTCAGTCAGATCAACAAGCACCGGCCTACCAAGGTATAGGAAAGGTGGCTTCTCCCCACACGGACACCTCAGTGGGAATGACTTTTCCTCCGCCAGCTCCAAGCCTACCATGCTGGTAGAAGCTGACTTCTAGCGACACCTCTGCTTTCTAAACTCTCACGGTTAGTTTGCCCCGAATGGCCACTGCTTCTCTTAGTGGAGAAAGATGGCTGAAAGTGTGAGATTTCTTTTCCTTTCTTTTCTGGGGGGAGCAGGGGCGGGGCTTAAGGGAGGGAAGATTGGGGAACAGTGATGATCAAATTCTTTCCCAGATGTACATGTTTCTTTCTGAAATACATAAGTGAATCTGACCACCATTCACCATAAGGCTAATTAATATCCACGCTGAACAGAGAAAGGGAGGGACAAAGTGGGTTCTACGGAGGTGAGACTGCTAGTTCCTTTACGCATTTGTGACTAGAAAATTGTCCCTGCCTTAATTCAGAGTTCAAGTTTTGATCTTGTGCAACTCCACCTCAGGGTGAGCAAGCTCTGTCTATTGGCCATTCACAGACCCCCTTGGGAAACTAGCAAAGGGTCAACATTTCCTGGCTGATGGGAGCCCACCCCTGCCAGCCCGCAGCAGGGGGCACGATCTGTGGGTTCTGGTGTATAGCTAGCAAGCTGGGAAACGCAGTGAACGGAAACGGACCATGAATCGTTCCTGATAAGTGAATAAAACATTGTGGCCAAACAGTCAGTGTATTCACTTATCAGGAATCGACTGTTCTGCTAATTCACTGTTTTTGTTCTTCATTTCTGTTGTAGTTCACTATTTTTGCTGTGTTCTGTTCGCTCATGCTTGGGCAGAATCACTGGGGATATTACCTTCATGTGACCATGAAACGTTTATATCGAGTGAAAATGGTATCTTAACAAAATCTATGCACTTGCTATCAGGAACACAATACTGGATGTGTCTTATATATATTGAACTATATAGTACTCGATTTCTTAAATAAAGCTTAAGAAGGGACTCGTGTGTAAAGCTAATGTGATTATTTTCCAAAGCAGTGTTTCTAAGGGGTATTTTTGTTCTTTTAAGTCTTGAGTGATACAGGATATTTTTCATTAAAATTATATCACTGGCTTTATGACTTAAAATTCAATAAATTGACTTTGGAAACAAAATGGAGTAGGGGGAGTTCTTCCAAGCTGTAATGCCATCACTGGTGAGTGTGGTTAATCTCTAGCCAGGTGCCTGGGGGGGGGGGCACATAGAAATCCCTGCGCTTCCAAAGACCACTACGAAGTGCCTGGATGCACCTAATCTAGAAAGCCCCTCAGCCTACCAAACATGTGATCTCCTTAAGCTCAGAAGAAAGGAGACAAAGAGAAAGGGAGCCCAGCGATAATATAGAATAATCCTGGTGTGTGTCAGCCCTGTGCCAGACGGTGTGACACTGAAACCATGCCCTGTGGAGGACAGTGGCGGTGCTATTCAGGACCACAGAATGAGACAGCCAGAAAAGGCATTTGATCATTCCAGATGAGAAGGGTAAAATTTCAAAGTGGTATCTGAGAGGGAGCCAGCCTGTGACAGTGTCGGGGCTTAACCAGGAGGCCCCTGCTGCTTGGCCCTTTGAAAGAGGATTTTTAAAATTTTTCCTACAGACTTTAAACGTGAAGAGAATTGCATTTTCTGTTGGATTTCCCCGCCCCCTTTTGATTTGTTGGATTTTATTTTTCTTATGTTTCATTCTAAGAAAAACTAAATTTCTACTTGCAGAATGGCACAGGCACCCGAATCCCTTACGGCACAAATCTTACTGAGCCCTTATAATGAGAGACAGACAGAGCAGTTGATAAAAACCCGCTGAGAACCAGAAACTCTTCCATTCTCTGCCTCTTCCTACCCTAAACGTCCAACTCAAATCTGTCACACACTCCAACTTGAAACTTCTGAAAGTGAGGGGTCAGGAACAGGTAGCCAAATAAAAGGGAGCGGGCTCAGTAAACTGCCCTGTGGTCTGGGTAGGAGGTGACACGGTGAAAACAGCTGTCTGCAGGACCCGGGCCCAGGCATTCTGAGCATTGGGCACAAGAACGCCGGGGAGATCCCTCTCTGCTAGCCTCACCTTGCTAGCCAGCCACCCAGCCAGAGAGCATCCCCTTCCTAAAGCGCATGCCCAAGGTCACGGGCAGGAGGGCTCTGAGTCCGAGTCATTCCCCTCTTGCTTACAGACCTGGAGCCCCCATCCCTGGAACACTAGGGGACTCGTGCTGCGAGGCCAGCTCAGAGTCCCACCTAGGCTGGCAACATGCCAGGTCTGTACCAGGACCTGCTTTAACCTCTGTCTGCTGGTCAGCAAAGCAGCCTGGCTCCAGCTTCTGCCTACATCAGGTGTGTCTTTAGGTCAAAAATCCACATCTATGAACAGAATATACACACTGTTCTGCAGCTGGTCAACAGCAATTAAGCTGCACTCGAGAATCTCCAGTTGTGGGACACTGGGTGACCCTTCTGTCATGAAGCTGATGTGAACGGTACAGAAAGCATTCAGGAGAATTCTCTGGGCGAGGCAGACTACCCCGGCTTGAATGCTAGTCTCCCACTAACTACTGGCATAGCCTCTCCAATGCCTTTATTTTCTCATTAGCAAAATAAGAGTGAAAAGAATAACTAACGTGTAAGATAGTTGAGAAATAACTAATGCACCTAAGATGATTTGCTCACAGCATAAATATTGAATAAGGTTCAGTGGGTTAACAGCATGTCAGCTGAAGGCCTGGTCCCCTGAGTATTGTCTCAGCCAGCCCCAGAGCACCCTACAGCCCTACCTGGGTAACCCAGTAAGGTCTGGTTTGAATCTACAGCCTTTCCATCTGACATTTCTTAACTAACAATTCCTAGAACAAACTTCCCCTTTGTGAGAAACTGTCTATGGTTAGCACCCCACCCCCACCCCACAGTGCAGCCCTGAGCCAGCAAGACCAACAACTGACTGCTCTCATGAAAGCAGACCAGGCCTCACCTGACCCCTACCCAACCATTACCTTTAGTCACCCTACTCAGAAGAGCCTAGCTCTTACAGTTTGTGGCCAACACAGGGGAGACAGAGTCACCTGCTGATCTTCTGACAGGCCAGCTGGTTCCAGACCTTTCCAAGGGAAAGCCCTGTCCTCAGCAACAACGAGGATGACCCTGTGACCACACTGGGAAGAACAAATGTAGGAAGGGGCTCAGGAGCTGATAGCAAGCTTCACCATCCTCTCTACCTCCAGATGAACCCAAAACTTGGTGGTCCATGTCATGTTTAAAAACAATTTGTTACTTGGAACACATAGACAAAGTCACTGCTTTGCCAGAGAATAACTGACAGGCTTTCTACTTCCCTAGTTTGTGGCAAACAAGGGCTGTCTTTAGGGGCCTTCTCTCCTCTATCTTCCTACAGATGTTGTGATGCTACATGGCGTTCACTAGTTACCATGCACTGTTTACACGTGTACAATGTCTGTCTCCCAAGCAAGATGTGTGCTCCTTGAGGCAAGGGACTGAGTCTCATCACTGCATTCCCAGCACCCCACACAGTGCCTGCCGCTGGGTAGATGTAGGGGATGGATGGAGGCCCAAATGCGTGAATATGGCCAGTAATTTGCCTGGGGCTGGACAACGACATTCCTTATTAACTGCACAGTACCTTGGGAAATACATGTGGAGAGAGGTCCTCTTGCAGCACGGGCTAAGGATGATGGAAATTAGAGGCCTCTTAGCAAAAGTCGGGAACCACTGTGGGAGGTCTGGGATTCAGGTGGGAATGAGGAAGAGCAACACTTCCACTTGACAGCCACGAGTATGCTGTCAGCGACTTGCAAGGACTGATGAGCCAGCGGTTCCCGAATGGAAAGACGTGACTGGAATTGGGCCACACTGCCCTGGGTCCGCTGCGGATCTCTTCTTTTTTTAATTTTTTAAAAATTATTTTCTATGTGTGTGAATGTCCTGTCTGCATGTAGGTTGGTGCACCTGTGTTGTACAATGCCGTAGAGGTCAGAAGAGGGCATCAGATTCCCCTGGGACTGGAGTTAAAGACGGTTCTTAGCCGCCATGTAGGTCCTAGGAATCGAACCTGGGTCCTCTGCAAGAGCAGTCGGTGCTCTTAACCACTGAGCCATCTAAGATGTGACTGTAATTGGGCCACACTGCCCTGGGTCTGCTGCAGATCTCTTCTAAGCTTCCTTTTTGCTCTCTCTCTCTCTCTCTCTCTCTCTCTCTATATATCTATATCTTCTTACTTTTTATATATATATATATAGTTTTAACTTCTAAGAAACCAGAAGAGACTTGAGAGTACAAAACACTAGAAAGCTGTGAACAAGGGCAGAGGAGCGTGCCGTCCCCTTCCTCTCCTGTTCCCAGGCGGCGCCTCTTAGACCTGGTGGAGCAGCCCATCAGGTGCAGCCCACAGGCAGCACAATACACTCAGCGCTGAAACAGCCTTGAGCAGGCAGAAGGTCCACACTGCCGCTGGGATGCCAGGCATCCAGGGACAGCCTAGAGTCTTACTGATGTCTGATTTGTCCATAGCTTCTGCAGAGGTAGGCATAAACCACTATTTGCTCGAAAAACATGCCAGAAACAGCTCTCCCACACCAGCTACTCGGAAGGAGTCCGAAGACACAGACAACTAATCACCGCCCCTGTTGTCAGAGGTTCTACCTTATACCTGTGCCAAGTAAAGGAAAGCCCTTCAAGTGAGACAGTCCAGGCAAAACACTTCCAATAAAGGACCCTCGAGCCATGGGGCAATGTGCTGGATACTCCTGGGGGTAGCAGCTCTCCCAGACTCTCCAGCCCCTGCCTAAGCTCACTACTGCTGAGACTCTGTATCTCCATGCTGGAGTTGGGGGGGGGGGTATGGCCACTGAGGCAGAGGAGCTCCCCCATATCACCTCCACACCAGTGTGTCCCAAGGGCCAAGCTAATCAGAGCGGCTCCGTGTTCTCGAGAAGCATGTTCTCTCCAATTTAGAAACGTGACTCACTGGAGAACTTCACTCTTTAAAAACCTGCGAACTTCAGCAAATGCCATGAGCCTAATGGAGGCAGGGAAGAGACTGCAGGGTGGACAGAGCTTCTGTGGGCTGGAGGAATGGGCCTGAGAAGGATGCTTCAGCAAGCTGACTACAGTCACCATGCAGCCAGAGCTCCAGGCCCTAAGTCCAAGGCTGGCCCCCTCCACTTCTCCACTCCACCCACCTCCCACCCCTGTGACTGTCCACCCCTGAAGTGGTCCATTCTGTTTCTCATAAGCTTCATAACCCTTGTTCCTAATATCAATATATACCCAGTGCCTGTAAGACACTGCTGACCACCGACCTGCTTTTCCCAGGGACGAAGGAGAAACAGCGTCCCTTAGAGGGTTCTTAGTCTCATAAAATTCATGAATGGACTTGGTTAGCAACTTTAGGACAATTTTATTAGAATTTAAAGAAAAGTTCTCTAGTAATCTCAGGAGCTGCCTTGGGAAGAAAGGAGGGGAGAAGGAGAAATGCCGTGAGCCCGCGCAGGTTTAGGGTCAGGCAGGTGACAGACTGGTACCCACATGGCGAGGAGAAGGACGCATAAAAGATGGGAGGGTGGCCCAGAGCGCTAGTGAAACAGGCTTAGAAAGAGATAGGATGTTGTTCCACTCTTCTGAAGAATTCAGAAAAGCAGGCAAACATAGAGCCCCATGTTTGTGGCTGGGTCCTGAAGCACTGCACTGGGGGGTGGAGCTCCAGGCAGGACACACCCACTTTCTCCTGAACTCACTAGCTGTTCTGCCTATCTCTTTAGCATAACTTAAGGTGAACCCACCTTCCTAGGGGTGATCCTGTGACCAGATGATTGACCAGTGACACTGGAAAAGAGGCTTTTTATCTGGACCAGAGATTTTATAGTCTTGGCCAGTTAACCTTATGGGCCTTTTTGGTACTCTAATACTGGCCTTGGCCTCTTCAGGAAAGGGTTCAGAAAAAGGGAGCGCCCAACTACCTGCCTTGGGTCAGGCTGAAAATAGAACAGGGAGCCTCGGGAGCTGACAAGAACAAGCCAAAAATGAGCTACTAGTCACTCTTCGTTAAAGAGCATGACAGGGCTGGGATGGGACTCTATGGTAAAGTGTTTACCTTGTAGGCACAAGGTCTGGGTCCCCAGGACTACAAACGGAAACCGTGATGAGTATGAAGCTTGCAGCTGTATTACAGCTGTGTCATGTGACATTTGAACATTGTATTTGTGAGGCTTCTCCACTGGTGCCATAAACCAGATTAGCCAAATCAGAGTTATAAAGCGAAGTTGAATGGGACCCGAGCAAGCCAAATTGAAGTCCAGCAGAGGCTGGTTCATTGAGTTGGTTCCTGGCTGGGGCTGCTGGGGCTGCTGCAGGGGCATTTTTTTTTTTTTTTTGGTCTTTTCGAGACAGGGTCTCCCTGTAGCCCCAGCTGGCCTGGAATTCACTGTGTAGACCAGGCTGGCCTTGAACTCACAAAGATCCGCCTGCCTCTGCCTCCCAAGTGCTAGGATTAAAGGCGTGTGCCACCATGCCCGGCTGCAGGGGCATTTTATAGGTCTCTGAGGGCAGGGGGCTGATGTATGGCCAGAGAGCTGGACTAATGCCCAAGTAAGGTTATAACTGGACCCCCGGGGGTGGGTACTGACTTCTCCAGAGGGCAATGCTGAGTTTTCCTGCTCTGGCAGGGGAGGGAGGGAGCACTGGGGAAAAGGGCGTCCAAGGCAGAAGAGTGCTGTGGTTGGCATGGGCTTTTTCAGACCTAACAGTATTCTTACACTATAGTATGAATTTGGAAATACAAATCCAAACTAGTGTTTCCCAGATTTTATTACAAAGATAAATGGAAAGGTGATCTCGGAAAAGAATGTTTGGTGGCCAGAAAGAGATGGGAAATCCAGTTAAGTGTATTTTCCTCTCAGAAATTCACCACCCTGCAGTGGTACCTGAGAAGCTCCGTGATGTCTTCAGATTCCCCTGCGAGGTCCATCTACCTGTATTTAACCAGTTGAGCATTCTTTCTTGAATCATCTGGCCATATGGCACCTGCTAAGCAGGAACAATGCGGTGTGCCTGGGCTTAATCGTGGCTCAGCCATGGATTAGCTGCATAACCTTCAGCAACTTACTAAGTCTTTTCCCTCCATAAGGCGAATATAATTATCACAATATCTACCAAGCTGTGAAGTGTTCATTCCGATATGTCTAACACAATAAACAACAAATCAGCTCTATTAACACCCAGGAGAGCCAGTGTTCTAAGACACTTGGGAAAACCCTCTCAGAAAAGTAGTAGAATTGTAGGGATTTAAGAAAATTACAGACTAGCCAGACATAATACCACACACTAAGTACCAGCACTCCAGAGGCAGAGGCAGATGGTTATCTTTAAGTTCTAAGCTAGCCTGGTCTATGCAGAAAGTTTCAGGTCAGGCAGGGCTATATAGCGAAACCTTGTCTCAAAAAAAAAAAAAAATACAGACTAGTGGAGGGGAATAGATGGCAACGACACAATGTGCTGAGGCATGAGGGAGGAGGGAGGACTTGGAGCATGGAGAAGGCAGGGAAGAGATTTCTAGTGCTGAGGAAGACTTTGAGAGCTTACAACCAAACTGACAGACAGATTCCAAAATGCCAGTGGGATTTGGCCAAGCAAAAAAAGTGAAGGATGGTGGCTGCATCCACAGCGAAAGAGGAGAGAAAAGAAATGAATAGACGTCAGGTAGGGGTGGGGAGAGGGCCGAGGTGGTAGGGACGTCTCCTGGATGGACACAGGAGGAGGCGGGAATCCGGGGAAGGGGCTGTGCTATGAATGAGAACACCCCAGAGGCTCCCAATATTTGAATACTTGGCCCCAGTTGGGCGTGCTGTTTGGGAGGCTTGGGAAATGTGGCCTGGCTGGAGGAAACGGGTCACTGGAGGCAAGCTTTGACAGTTCACAGCCTGGGCCACTTGCAGTCTGTCTCTGGTTCCTACACATGCCTGAAAAAGTGCATACTCAGCTTTCTGCTCCAGCTGCCTCGGCCACCGTGTCCCCCATGTCCCCATCCCACCATTATGCATTGTCCCTCTGGAACCAGAAGCCAAAGAAATTCTTCCTTCTACAGGTTGTCTTAGTCATGTGTGTTATCACAGCAACAGTAAAGTAATTAATACAGAAGATATGTCAGAGAGGGGGCTGTTGCTGTGAAGGACATGACCATCCTGTTCATTGGAAAAATAAGAGTTTGAAAGTTTAGACTAGGAAAGTGGTTGAATACTATAAGCAGAGCTTATGGGTTGGTCTACTAAAGGCCCAGCTCAAGACATTCCAAAGGGAGGCGGAAATAAGACTGAAACAGCAACTGGGACAGTTCAGCAAAGAGTCTGCCTGCCATTTGCCTAAGGACTTACCCGAAACTAAATTCAAAAATAATGAACTAGGGGCTGGAGAGATGATTCAGAGGTTAAGAGTTCCGACTGCTCTTGCAGAGGACCTGGGTTTGATCCCCAGCACCCACATGGCAGCTAAGAGCCGTCTTAAAGCTGGGTGTGGTGGTGCATACCTTTCATCCTACGACGGCTCAGGAGGCAGAGGCAGGTGGATCTCTGTTAGTTCAAGGCCAGCCTGGTCTACAGAGTGAGTTCCAGGCCAGCTGGGACTGAAGGGAGACCCTGTCTCTAAATAAATAAATAAATAAATAAATAAATAAATAAATAAATAAATAATATTTTTGACAGAAGATTTCAAGATAGCCTAATGTTGAATCTGTGATTAAGGGTAAATATTGCGCAGATCTACAATGAAAAGGAGCAAGTGGCAGGAAGAAATACAAAATGTACAGTTTGGAGAAGAAACAAAGGCAAGGAAACTTAATGTTGCCGCCAAGGCCCGACCTGCAAGAGAAGCTCTTGTTAGCAAGAAGATGAGTGTCGTAGTTTGTCTTCCATTGCTGTGACAAAACACTCTGACCAACACCAACTTGGGGAAGAAAGGGTTTATTCAGCTTACATCTCCTGGGTCACAGTTCATCACTTAGGGAGCCCAAGGCAGGAACTCAGGACAGGAACCTGGAGGCAGGAACTGGAGCACAAACCATGGAGGAACACTGTTCACTGGCTTGCTCCTCTGGCTCATGCCCAGCCCGCCTTCTTATACAGTACACCACAACCTGCCCAGGGTGGCACTACTCATTGTGGGCTGGGCCCTCCCACACTGCTCGACCATCAAGAGAATACTCCACAGACGTGACCACAGGCCAATCCAATGGAGCCAATTCCCCAATTGAGTCTTCCTCAACCCAGGTGTATCAAGTTGACACTAAAGCTATCCAGCACAATGAGAGCCATTAAGTAGAGGCCTCCTGTTCTAATGAACAATAGGCCCTCACCTAGCTAAGCTAAGCTTCCAACTTGTGAAAGGAGAAAGCCCTTGATCCCTTGGTCCCTTCCTGGTCTAAGCCATCCCTGAGGTTCACTAAGGCAGAGGATGGGTGCAGGGTCAGCACTGCCTATTGTATCCATTACTTAATAACGAAAAAAAAATTAAAGCATATATTCTTCTTTCTTTTTGTCACTCCTGTGTCTAAACAGGCTGTATCAAAATCACGATAAAATTCTCTATCTCAGAATACCCAGGGGATCAGCAGAGTCTCCAGGTAGTACTGGCTCATCTAGTTAGCCCCCTCTTCTTGGAACAGGAAGCAGACACAGGGTCCCCAGTGGCCCTTGGTGGAGATCGCGTGACCCTCTTCCCAGCAGGCCAGAGGTGAATCCTCAAAGAAACATTGCACATCCGGTGGCTGGCAAACGGCACTCTAGAACATAGGAGGGTAGGGGTGGGGCTTCCACAGGCCACACCTACCTCCGTCCTTGCTCCCACATCCTGGCTTCTAAGCACCTAAAGAATCTTGTCTGTGGGCTGGAGACATAGCCTAGCGGTTAAGAGCACCGACTGCTCTTGCAGAGAACCAGGGTTCGATCCCCAGCACCCATATGGCGGCCGAGAGCCGTGTGAAACTCCAATTCCAGGAGAACTCCAGTTCCAGGGGAATCCGACACCCTCTTCTGCATTGCACGACACGGGTGCACAAACCTCCATGCAGACAGTACATTCATACACATACAAAATAAACAAAATTTTTAAAAAATTAAAAAAAAAAGAATCTTGTCTGTGACCGTCTCATGCAGTCTCCGGCCAGCAAAGAACAAAGCAGACAGCCTCTACCACCCCCACTCAGCTTCCTCCCTGCTGCAGCCCTCCCCTCATCCCTACTCCGGAGTTTTCCCATCGGAGTCAGGAAAATAAAATGGACCCAGCCAAGCACTCTTTCCAGTATTTCAATCTTCATAAAGAATAATAGGTTGATGGGGCTGGAGAAATGGCCTAGTGGTTAAGAGCGCCAACTGCTCTTGCAGAGGACCCGGGTTCAATCCCCAGCACCCACATGGCGGCTGAGAACCGTCTTTAACTCCAGTTCCAGGAGAATCCGACGCCCTCTTCTGACCTCTGCGACATTGCACGACACAGGTGCACAAACCTACATGCAGACAGTACATTCATACATATGAAAATAAATAAATAAAATTTAAAAAAGAATAATAGGTTTCATTATGATAATTTCGTGCATGGATACAATGTATTTTGATCACCTTGACCCCTTACGGTCCTTATCCTCTGACTCCCATACCTCTTCCCGAAGAGCACCCTTCTGTTTTCATTATTTGTTTGGTTTGGTTTAATTTTTTTTTTTTTTGTCTTTTCAAAACAGGGTCTCCCTGTAGCCCCAGCTGGCCTGGAACTTACTCTGTAGACCAGGCTGGCCTTGAACGAACAAATATCCGCCTGTCTCTGCCTCCCAAGTGCTAGGATTAAAGGCGTGTGCCACCACGCTCGGCTGGTTTAGTTTTTTGAGACAAGGTTTCTCTGTAGCCCCAGCTGGCCTGGACCTCACTATGTAAACCAGCCTGACCCAAATCTCACAGCGACCCACTTGCCTCTGCCTCCCAAGTGCTGGGATTAAAGGTGTGCACCACCATGCCTGACTTCATTAATTCTTTTTTTTTAATATTATTTATTTTAGTATGTGTATGAATGTACTGTCTGCATGTAGGTTTGTGCACCCGTGTCATGCAATGCCGCAGAGGTCAGAAGAGGGTCTTGCATTCCCCTGGAACTGGAGTTCTCCTGGAATTGGAGTTATAGACGGTTCTTAGCTGCCATGTGGGTGCTGGGGATCGAACCCAGGTCCTCTGCAAGAGCAGTCGGTGCTCTTAACCACTAGGCTATCTCTCCAGCCCCTGACTTCATTAATTCTTAAAGTCCAGATTCCATGTATAAGAGAAAAGAGGCAACAGTTTTCTTTCTGAGTCTGGCTTATTTCACATAATAGGATAACCTCCAGTTCCACCCATGTTCTTAAAAGTGACATAATTTTCAGGACGCAGTGCTTACTGGACCTCATTTGGTGACCATGGGAAGGTAAAATCCCAGTGTGGAGCACAAGGGCAGGACTGATGGTTTTTTTGGACTTGCCAAGGAGGAGCCTCCAAACATGACATCTTTCAGCCTAATTAAAAAAAAAAGAAATCATAAGTTGAAGATGCTAAAAGATATATGTGGTATGCATATATGCATATTTTAGAGTGATACAGATTGGAAAGAACAAACAAACAAACAAAAAAGACTGGATCAAAGACCTGACTGAAACGGTGAACTTCTGCTCAAAACAGAAAACTTCTGCAACGAAAACTATAAGAGACTGAGAAAAAGATGAAAGGCATGTTTGGCAGAATGCTGAGCTCTGGTGGGGTGGGGGGCAAAGAAGGGGAAATGGGTCTAGACTTGATTGGGAATTTTGTATGAAATGCACAAAGCTTCAATGAAAATTGGCTTTGAGCTGGGCGTGGTGGCGCACGCCTTTAGTCCAAGCACTTGGGAGGCAGAGGCAGGTGGATCTTTGTGAGTTCAAGGCCAGCCTGGTCTACAGAGTGAGTTCCAGGACAGCTGGGGCTACAGGGAGACCCTGTCTCAAAAAGACCAAAAAAAAAAAAAAAACTGGCTTTGAAAAAAAAAAAGTGACATAATTTTCTTCTTGTTGATGGCTGACTAAAACTCCAGCGTGTCTGTCTGCCTCGTGTTCTTTTTCCATTCTTGGTTGATGGGCTGATTCCATAACCTGACTCGTGAATAAACATAGGTGTGCAGGGATCTCTGTACTGTGCTGATTTAGATACCTTTGAGTATATATACACAAGAGTCCTAGAGCTGGCTCCCCAGTTCTCAAGCTTAAAAGCCAAGCATTTGGCACGATGGTCTTTGATTTCACTCTCTTTGGGGGTAAGAGCATCATGGATTCAGGATACTCAGTTATGAATTCCAGAAAAATACCAAATGATTTTTTAGTGTGAGCATGTGCCAACTCTCCTGTGCGATTTACATCCACTATAACTTTCTTGTTCCTCATCTTATTTGAATTTAATTCGGCATCCTGTACTTGCATTTGTTCATTCTGACAGCCATCCTTTGGGGTACAAGAAGCATAATGGGGCCTTTTATCTGCTGAACCCATGGTGTTGGATAATCTCAAGATTTTTACTTGAAAACAATACAATTACTATCTGTTTCATAAGGTAGAAAGTATATGCTTCTGCAAGGACAGTGGCCACAGCCTGCTCTGGGATCCTTTCAGTCCATGTGAACAGAAGGAAATTCAACCAAACAATTCTGCAAAATCCCAGTAGAGCTGGCTTGCTTCATCTCTCTCTCAGAGACAGAAATATATATATATATATATATATATATATATATATATATTTGTGAATAAACATGGGTGTGCAGGGATATATATATTTGTGAATAAACATAGGTGTGCAGGGATATATATATATATATACTTGTGAATAAACATGGGTGTGCAGGGATATATATAATACATATATATTTACATATACATATATATTCTTCTGTCTGTAGTAATATGAGCTGTACTGCCATGTTTTCCTGCCATGATTGATTGCAACCTTTGAAACTGTGAGCTAATTTTTTATTTTTTTCCTTCCTTGTAAGGTGTCTGTGTCAGGCACTCTGTCACAGCAATGAAAAGGCTAGCTGCCTGTGTATGTACACACTCGCAACTTAGCTGAAGTACCCACTATGACATTTTGTAAGGAGTTCAGATCCACTTGGTAAAAAGAAGAAACCTTGTCATTTATCCTTCTCAGAAATATCCATGGGTGAGATGGTGAGAGTAATCATGAAAGCAAAGACCTTGCCTGGTGTTTGGCTACTGCCTCCCTACCTCTTGCTGTACAGGTGTCTCTGTCCTAGATCTCCCTGACACTCCCTACCTCTTGCTGTACAGATGTCTCTGTCCTAGATCTCCCTGACACTCTGAAAAACACAATTAGTTTTTCACAATGCACAGAGTCCACCTGAGTTAGTTACTTTTCATTGCTGTGACAAGATATCTAATACAAACAGCTTAACTGAGGAAAGTTTGGTTTGGTCTCATAGCTCTGGAGGTCACTATCCACAGCTGGGTGGCTCCATTGCTTCGGGGCCTGTGGAGAGGCAGACTGTGATGGAGGAAAGGCATAGAAGAAGAGAGCTGCTCACTTCAGAGAACTTGAGGACGAGATGACCATCAGAGCACATCCCCAGCAATGTATTTCTTCCAACCAGGCTCCATTTTCCATAGTTTCTTCCACCACCCAGTAGTCCACTCAATTATGGATTGACTATTAATTAATCATCAGTGTATTAACTCCTCAGGATCCACTGAGACACTGCAACCAGGGTCTCAACCCATAAACCTTCTGGCAGAACATTTTGAATCAACTGTACCACAGCCTTACCCCAACGCCGCACACTGCCCTGCCACTCCATCGTCCCAAGGCCTCTTCCCATCCTGAGCCTGATTAACAGACCTCCCTTGGGACTGAAGTTGCCACAGTCACAGGTACCTGCCTCCTTTGATAACAACGAATGACACATGTACCAACCCAGACTTCTGTGTGTGCGCGTGTGTGTGTGCGCGCACGCGCACATGCATACGCGCATGATCTTGTGCAGGAATTTTAGAAGCAGAAGAATGCTCTCCTTGAGAAAGAAGTTGATTTTCTTCTTAGTCTCAATGGGCTCTTTATTCCCCCTGAACAACTGGAACATCTGGGGCTCACCCCAGATTTGGGTCTGTCAGACCCCCAAAGAGACATGATCAAAAAAATCTTTATCCTGTCTTGGACTTCAGACATGACTCAATGTCCCCCCCGGGGGGGGGGGTGTAAAAGACACCAACAGACATCAGTTATTCTGTTCTCCCCCACGACTTTGAGGCTGTCAGCATTGGAAGGAGTTATTTGTGTAGAAGGCTATGTGTCACCTCCACCCAGGGTCTTCCCTCCTTGATTGGAAAGGTGTCACAGGCCGCCCCCAGATTCTTGTAAGAGGTTGGAAACATTTTTTTTCTTCCTATTTCTTCAGGAGTATGGGAACTCAAAGATGCAGTTAAGCAGAAAGAGATGTATCTTTACAAACTTACCTCCCTTTATGTTCACTCCATAAGTGAGCATACTGGCCAACAACCACTAAGAGATCTTCTTGAGCTCCTAGGAATTAGAAAGCTGACTTTTGGGAGCAGTGGCGGCCCCTGGTTTAGTAAGAAGCCCTGTCTTTAAAAGTAAAGTATAGAGCAGATGAGAAAGACACCAAATACGGACCCCAGGCCTGCACATTCACCCATACACAAGCACATGCACACACACACACACACACACACACACACACACACATACACACACACACACACAAGTTGACGAGTAGGAACAGCTCCTGCCTTCAAGACCTGTCAATACCTGTGTCACAGGTCTGCTTACTGGTGGATCTTCTACCAGCCTAGAATGATCAGGACAGAAAGGCCTCAAAGATGGCCCTAAGCGGCCTAATACTGACAAAGAGAACAAAGGACGCTGAGGGAGGTGTCGGGGACCAGCCCCTGCTCCTCCTCTCATCCACACAACACAGGAAGTCTTTCTCCCACCTTCTCTTTCCCTTCACCTCTCCCAAAGCAAATTTAATGGTCAGAAATTTTCAGGACACAGTGCTTACTGGACCTCATTTGGTGACCATGGGAAGGTAAAATCCCAGTGTGGAGCACAAGGGCAGGACTGATGGTTTTTTTGGACTTGCCAAGGAGGAGCCTCCAAACATGACATCTTTCAGCCTAATTAAAAAAAAAAGAAATCATAAGTTGAAGATGCTAAAAGATATATGTGGTATGCATATATGCATATTTTAGAGTGATACAGATTGGAAAGAACAAACAAACAAACAAAAAAGACTGGATCAAAGACCTGACTGAAACGGTGAACTTCTGCTCAAAACAGAAAACTTCTGCAACGAAAACTATAAGAGACTGAGAAAAAGATGAAAGGCATGTTTGGCAGAATGCTGAGCTCTGGTGGGGTGGGGGGCAAAGAAGGGGAAATGGGTCTAGACTTGATTGGGAATTTTGTATGAAATGCACAAAGCTTCAATGAAAATTGGCTTTGAGCTGGGCGTGGTGGCGCACGCCTTTAGTCCAAGCACTTGGGAGGCAGAGGCAGGTGGATCTTTGTGAGTTCAAGGCCAGCCTGGTCTACAGAGTGAGTTCCAGGACAGCTGGGGCTACAGGGAGACCCTGTCTCAAAAAGACCAAAAAAAAAAAAAAACTGGCTTTGAAAAAAAAAAAGTGACATAATTTTCTTCTTGTTGATGGCTGACTAAAACTCCAGCGTGTCTGTCTGCCTCGTGTTCTTTTTCCATTCTTGGTTGATGGGCTGATTCCATAACCTGACTCGTGAATAAACATAGGTGTGCAGGGATCTCTGTACTGTGCTGATTTAGATACCTTTGAGTATATATACACAAGAGTCCTAGAGCTGTCTCCCCAGTTCTCAAGCTTAAAAGCCAAGCATTTGGCACGATGGTCTTTGATTTCACTCTCTTTGGGGGTAAGAGCATCATGGATTCAGGATACTCAGTTATGAATTCCAGAAAAATACCAAATGATTTTTTAGTGTGAGCATGTGCCAACTCTCCTGTGCGATTTACATCCACTATAACTTTCTTGTTCCTCATCTTATTTGAATTTAATTCGGCATCCTGTACTTGCATTTGTTCATTCTGACAGCCATCCTTTGGGGTACAAGAAGCATAATGGGGCCTTTTATCTGCTGAACCCATGACGTTGGATAATCTCAAGATTTTTACTTGAAAACAATACAATTACTATCTGTTTCATAAGGTAGAAAGTATATGCTTCTGCAAGGACAGTGGCCACAGCCGCTCTGGGTCCTTTCAGTCCATGTGAACAGAAGGAATTCAAATCCAAACAATTCTGCAAAATCCCAGTGAGGCTGGCCTGCTTCATTCTCTCTCAGAGGACAGAAATATATATCTATATAGTATATATATATATATATATATATATTATTTGTAATAAACATGGGTGGCAGGGATATATATATATATATATATATACTTGTGAATAAACATGGGTGTGCAGGGATATATATATATATATATATATTTGTGAATAAACATGGGTGTGCAGGGATATATATAATACATATATATTTACATATATGCTTGTACATGCCCATAATCCCAGCATTGGGAATGTGGAGATAGGAGAATCAGAAACTAAAAGTTATCCCTGGCTATACTGTGAGTTTGAGGTCAGCCTGAGATACAAAAGACCAGTCTCAAAAAGGGGGGGGAGGGGCTGGAGAGATAGCTCAGCAGTTAAGAATACTGGCTGCTCTTGCAGAAGACCCAAGTTCAAATCCTATCGCCCACATGGCAGCTAACAACCATCTGTAACTCCAGTTCTGGGAGATCCACAGCCCTCTTCTGACCACTGCAGGTAGTACATGACACAGGTGCACTTATGCAGGCATAACTCTCATAGACAGAAAAAAAAAAAAATAAAAGAATAAATAAAAATTTAAGTAAGGTGGGCAGGCTTAGGAGACGGCTTAGTAGGAAAGCACTGTGCTGTCAGGAGCCCTCGCATAGCAAGCTGGCTGCGGTGGTGCGCACCTAAGAGCAGAGACAGGACCATTCCCTGGAGCTTGCTGGACGGCTAGCTTTGCTGAATTCCTGAGCTCCAGTTTCAATGAAAGTAAGGTGGAAGACACTAATGTCAACCTCTGCCCTCCACATGCACCTCACACCAACACACATACAGATACACACACACACACACACACACACACACACACACACACACACACAGTATCCTGAGCTGAGAGTAAGGACAGCCACAAGTGTAAGGACTTAGTGAAGGCATAAAATGCCTCCTTCCTGCCTGAGCAAATGATAGGAAAAGTCAAGGTCGAATTAGCAAAGCCAGGGCAGAAACCTAGGCATAAAAGCCTAACGGCAGAAAAGCCGCAGCAGCAAACCCTCCTTAGGCAAATGTTAAATGTGCTCATTATGGCAATAAATAATAACACAGAATGGAGTATACACGGTGTAAACACCTTTAATACAATTCTAATTTTCTCTTTGCTTCAAGAGCCACAGATTGTTATGGCAACAAAACAGAAGTGCAGATCACAGTATTAATTTGATATCTCGGCTTCATTTGTTCCACATTTGCAACGCAGCACTTGCATAATAAGCAGCCAGGCCTGAGCCAAGGCTGAGAAAACACTCCCGCCACCCAAGGGCACCGCAGAGCACTCTCCCAGCCTTCGGTTTTGTGAAATAAAAAATAAATAATAATTTTCTACAAAGAATGCCAATTCGGATTCCCACACAGTTTGCTGTTTGATTGATAACACTTGAGAAGCAGACGCTTGGCTCTTATCAGCACCACTGTGATGCGAGGGAGGAAGGCAGTGAAAGGCAACAGGGCCTGCAAGGAACATTCCACTGGGGAAACTCACCCAGCCGGGCTCCCCAGATCCCAGGTCCCTTTGTTCCCCTTGCAAGTCCCCATCCTGCCCAATGAACCACTCTGTAACTAGCGCCATCTCTGTTCCAAACAAAAATCTGAACACGGAGACCCCTCAATTTACCTGTGATCAGTTACTTGTCGCTGAGACCAAATTCCCACAGGAAGTGATGTAAGAGAGGAAAGGTTTGTTGTGGCTCCTTGGTTTGAGGGTGTTTGCTTGAATCTTTCCCGGCTTCCATCAAGGCAGAGAAGGCTGGAAGCTGGAGCAGCTTGAAGGTGAGGCTGCACGAGTGTGAGGCATTTGCTTGTATCTCAGAGGACCAAGAAAGAGAGCGAGCCCAGGGCCAGCAGCTGGGCTGCGCATAACCCTCAAAAATTCTCCCAACTCGCTTCCCCTGGTGGCCTACCTCTTAAAGGTTCTTCAACTTCCAAAACTGCACCCCCAGGGAACCAAGTATTGAAATACGTGTGGCCTATGAAGAATGTGTTCCAGTCAAAGGATAGCCGCTCCATCTTTCATAAACTCACCAGAAGTTGAACGTTTCATGAACTGAAAACACCGTAAGTCAAAATGCATGTAACACACCTCACCTACTGAACATCGTGGCTTAGCAACCTAGCACACTAGAGTGCTGGTTGTCCACACATCCCAACCAAGAAGGGAGAACCAAGCAGACAGAGTCAAAGATAACCCAATTGGAACCAAATAAGTCTGAGCTACCCCATGCCTCCACCCAAGCACCAGCCACCAGTTTCAGATAATCTGAAAACAGCCCCCCTCTTTTAGGATAATAAACCATCAGAGAGCCATCCTCAGGGAACAGTTAGAGGCTGAATCGTCAGGGTACTGGGCAAACCGAAGTCCTCAGATCTCCCTCGGCCATAGTCTGTGAGGTCAAGACCCACAGCCCTGCTTCTCACTGAGCTGCCTGAGAACGGCCTGCTGGGGGAAAGTGATCTGACTGCCCCCAGAACCCTCTGGAAAGAGACCTTCAAGTTATTTCTTTATAACAAACATAGCATTTAGTATCGTCATGTATTTTAGCACACTGGTAAAGGCAAAGACTAAATCCCAGACAAGCAAAAGGAGAAGTAATGAGGATTACACACTTCTGTCTTCTTCCTGTTCTAACGCAAAGCCCAGGGGCTACCCCTCCAGCCACAGCATTATCTTTCCTGCCGACTAGTCCAAACCCATTCAGGTTAGGCCCAGGCCTGATACGGATGCACGATCCACGCCTCTTCATTTAAGCCATTCCCTTCATAGTCATCCTTCTCTTCCTTAAGTTGACCAATCCAAAATTAGTGGAAGGGAAACCACTAAAACCCTTTTTTAAAAGCCTAGGCCCTTCCTGGGAACAGGAGGGAGCTTTGGATTTTTTGGTTCCTGAGTCCCCTCTCCATTTACAGAGAGCTTGAGTGTATGTATGGATATGATTCTTTGTCTTTCAATAAAGCCTGTCCACCTGTTGTTCTCTGCAGTGTCTAAGATTTTTCTTATTTTTTAATTCTTTAATTGGCAGAGAAAACAAAGCCAGTCAAAGCCCTTGAATGGTGACAGATCACAGCAGTAGGATTCTATGAATGGTAATTGGATGGATGGATGGATTTGTGTGTGTTTCACAGGGAGAGTCCTAGCTTCCTTTGTGTCCCTTCATGTAGACCTGTTGTGGCCATGATCCCATGAACGTGCCCATACTGTATCTGAAGGCAGAGCTGATGTCCATAGCAGGAGACTAGAGATTGGAGAGCAGCATCTAGGTCAGAGTGAAATGTGTGCACTGCGCTGGTTGACGATTCTGTGTCTGCAAGCAGGCAAGTCTGAAAGGAAAGCAGAGTTTGGGTCCAAGATCCTTAGGTGATATTCAGTTCCTCAGGTGCTCCGAGGAGGTGGAAAAGCAGCGATACGGAAAGAGCTTCAGGAAGGTTTGGGCTCTGCTCTGCCATAAATTTTCTGGACTGGATGACAATGAGTGAATTGCTTTATGTAGATTTCACTGTGACTGTTAATCGTCACTGGCAACTTGTCTAGATGTAGAGTCACCACTAAAACACACCTCTGCAGGACTTACTAGGGTGCTTCTAGAAAGGTCTAACTGAGGAAAGAAGACCCACTCTGAACATAAGCAGCACCATCCCATGGGCTGGGGTCCCAGACCACAGCGAGAGGGAGAGCGCCCGCATCTCTCTCAGCTTCCTGACTGTGGCTGCACCGTGACAACTGCCATGTTCCTCTCACCGGGCCTTCCCACCATGACGGACCTTCCCACCATGACAGGCTGTGTCCTCTAGCTGTGAGCCCAAATAAGTACTCCCCTGCCTGAACTGCTATTTTGTCACAGCAACTAGAAAAATAACTAATAGGATCACTTTCCTCACTATACAAGGAAAAAAATTCAATGACCCAATCTGTGACTAAAGTGAACAATACCAAACAATATCAATGGTGGGTGTTCACACATTTAGTGATTCTTAATTGCATTCTACTTCTTTCCATAATGCCTTTGTACAACAAATACTTGAAGCCACTTCCCACCAATATATGTAAAAATCACTTGATGAGAGAGGAGATGAATGAGAAAGCAGAAACAGGTAAAGTTTTTCTTTTATCTTGATTGAGGTATAAATGGCACAATTATATGTAAAGTACAAGAATATGCATACATCATAAAATAATGCCACAATAAAGTTAAAGAAGACATCTGTCATCTCCCAAGGTTGCTTATTTCCTTTTTGAAGAACACTTAAGATCTACTGCCAGAAAATGTCATTTAATAGTAGTTTTCAACCAGTCACCACTCCATGCATTGGCCTTCAGAGCTCTTTCACATAGCGACTGAAGGTGTGTATCCTCCAACCAGAAACTCCCCATTTCCTTACTGTGAGCCCCTGAGTCATCCCCCAACCCATTTAAACTTGTTTCGGAGAATTTGGCTACTTTTTTTCTGTTTTTTAATTTTTATAATTCCACATATAAGTGATATCATATGGTATCTGTGGCTTTATCTGATTTATTTTGTATAGCAAAATGCTCTCCAAGTTCACTCATGTTGTTGCAGAAAACAGGAGTTTTGTTGTTCTGTGATGCAAGGGATTGAACTCTGGGTCTCAGTCCTGCAAGACAAGCAAGCACTCTAGCACTGGGCTTAAACCCAGCTCTCCCAGCCCTTCCATTTATGGCTGGATGATACTCCAGTAGTGTGAAGTACATTTTGTTTGTCATTCATCCATTAGTGGTTGGCTCGGAGACCGACCTAGGACTCCATGCCCAGGCTCTGTGAATGGGTTTGGATGAGCAGGAACATACAGAGAGCTCTTGGGGTGGTGCTCTGTTTCCTTTGGATGTTTTCCCAGGAATGGGATTGCTGGGCCATATTGAAGTTGCTTTTGTTTTCAATTTATTTATTACTGTGTGTGTCTGTCTACCTGTATCTGGGTCTGTGTGTGTGTGTGTCTGTGTATCATGACACATGAATGTTGCATCACTCAAGTGAGTCAGTTCTGTCCTTTCACTTTCACTGGGGATGGAACTCAGGTCTTGAGGCTTCTGCGGCAAGCGTCTTTTCTCACTGAGCCATCTCGCCTGCCCCAGTTCCTTTTTTCTTGATGTAGTTTGTGTTTGTGTCTTTGTTTTTGCAATGCTTAGAATCAAAGCCAAGTCTTTGTGCACACTTGGCAGGCTCTCTCAGGGAGGCACGCCCTCACATCCACACATCTCTGTTGAGCAACTTCCACACTATTTCCCACAGCGGCTGTGTCAATTTACAATCCCTCCAGCTTTGTGTAGGGCTTCCTTTGTACCACATCTTCACCCACACCTGTTATTGCTTGCTTTCTAAAAAATTTCTTGTCTTTTGATAATACCCTTCTATTCTAGTTTGTCTTTTTTTTATTTTTTAAGGGATTCTACAATATAAGAACACAGTTGTTTTCAGATCACATTGATGTTGCTCAGTTTGCCATACAATTAGGTAATTGGAGCTAGCATCCACAGATGAGGGATGCCATTCATCGTTTGTTTTTCTGGGACTGTGTTACTTCACTCAGCATGATATCTTCTAGTTCCATCCACTTACTTGCAAAGTTCATGATGTCGTCTTTCTTTACAGCTGCATAGAACTCCATTGTGTAGATGTACCACATTTTCTCTATCCACTCGTCAGTTGAGGGGCACTTGGGTTGGTTCCAGCTCCTTCCTATTGTGAAGAGAGCTGCAGTAAACATGTCTGTGCATGTATCTCTGTATCTAGTTTGCCTTTCAATTGACAAAACACTCTGATCAAAACCATCTTGGGGGACTGGAGAGATGGCTCAGTGGTTAAGAGCACTGACTGCTCTTGCAGAGGACCCAGGTTCGATTCCCAGCACCCACATGGCAGCTAAGAACCAACTTTAGTGCCAGGCATAGTGGTGCATGCCTTTAATCCCAGCACTTGGGAGGCAGAAGCAGGTGGAGCTCTATGGGTTCAAGGCCAGCCTGGTCTACAGAGTGAGCTCCAGGCCAGCTGGGACTAAAGGAAGACCCTGTCTCAAAAATACCAAAAAAAAAAAAAAAAAGAAAACCTTGGGTAGGAAAGGTTTATTTGGCTCACATGTCCCAGGTTCATTACTTAGGGAGCCCAAGGTAGGAGCAGGAACCTGGAGTCAGGAGCTGAAGGGCAGACCATGGAGGAATGTTGCTTCCTGGCTTGCTCCCCTTGCCCATGCCCACTGCTTTGTTATACAGTACAGAACCACCTGCCCAGGGGTGGCACCACTCACAGTGGGCTGGGCCCTCCCACATCACTCAACAATCAAGAAAATACTCCACAGACATGGCCACAGGCCAGTCCAAAGAAGGAAATTCCCCAGGTGAGGCTCCCCCAACCAACCCAGGTGTGTCAAGTTGACACTAAACTGTCCAGCGCACCATCCTAACAGGTGTGAGATGTGTCTCACTATGATTTTTTAATACATTTCCCTGGTGATGAATGATTCCATCAACTTTAAAAAATATTTATCCAAGTATCAAAGGAAAAAACAGTGACTTTGCCCTCAACGAAACTAACAGATGGCTGTAGCTCAGAACACAAGCAAATGAAAGCAAAAAGCAGGTGGATGTAGCCATGCAGAGCACAGGAAGGTTGCAGGGAGGAGCCCGGCTGGGAAGGTGGAGCCGAGACCTGGCAGCTTCAGGCTGAGGCAGCCTGGAGAGCTGTGGGTGTCTCTGACTGGGCAGCTGACACTCAGTGGAGCTGTGGGTAGGACACTTTCCTCTGACTTCTTTTATAAGGGCAATAATCCCATAGGCGAGGGTGTTTCTGGACCCTAATCATCTCTGAAAGGCCCCAGCTCTCATATTACACTGGGGGTTAAGTTGTTTTTTTTTTTTTTTTTTTTTTTTTTTGTCTTTTTGAGACAGGGTCTCCCTGTAGCCCCAGCTGTCCTGGAACTCACTTTGTAGACCAGGCTGGCCTTGAACGCACAAAGATCTGCCTGCCTCTACCTCCCAAGTGCTAGGATTAAAGGTGTGCACCACCACACCCGGCTGGGGGGTAAGTTTCAACAAAGCCTTGTGGGCAGTAGCTAGGGAAGAGGGGGGAGAAAATCATTTGGGGCTTTTTATCAGTCTCACATAGCCCAAGCCAGCCTTGAATTCACTATGAATTTCAGGTACTCTGGCTGCTCCCTCCCAAATGGTGGGATGACAGAGGCTGAGACGCTTCAGAGAAAGGTAGATCCGGTTGATCCATGGGTGTCTTCTGTAGGGATGAGATTTTGCTTGGCTGGAGGTATGAAACTGCAAAACTCTGCCCCAGGGCCTCTTCGTGAGGTCAAGGTAGGCACTCTTTCCTGCCTCACCTACTTTTGCAAATTCCAGACCCTGTCGGCCTCTTCCTTTGATGTATTGAGAAAAGATGTCACACCTCCAGCTTACTGTTTACACAAACAGTAGCTCGTTGTCCGTTGTCCGGTTGTCCCTGGTAGGAGCCAAGATGCCCACTGTGTGCACACTTCGGTTCTGTTACCCCCAGGAGGAGCCTAGTTGGGCCTCACTATTCTGGGGTATTCCCCCAAAGATAAATGTTAACAGTTTGTGACAACTGAGCCTTTTTTAATAAGTAAAAATAGGTAGGAGGGATGTTGGTATTCTTTGGGCAGAAGCACTTAAAAGCAGTTACCTGACAGCCTTGACCCCTACTGTTCCTCACAGACCTGTGAAAGTCTGGACTGTCCTTTGATCTCTCAGGAAAGAACTTTGATCCAGATTTTAGCCTAAGTTTCCCTTGTCCCAATTTCCTGCCTCAGCCCCCAATTGTGTGTATGTGTCCTGGCCCATGCCTGGGTTAGTATATAAGCCTTGAAGTTGAGTCTATTCCCTCAGGCTTTCTCTGAGTCCCTGTCTGTATGTCTGTATGTCTATATGTCTGTCCTTATCTTTCTATTTCATCAGGTAAAATACCTGGTGGTCCCTCCCCTCTCCTTGCCAGAGCTAAGCCTAGAGACTGTTGGCCTGCAGGCAGGGGACAGTCTTGGAGCCAAGCCAAGGAGGGAAGAACAACAAACAGCATGTGGATCTCAGCCATGAGTGTATAAAGAACTATTCAGATGATGATAAACTCCGACAGGTGTCCACTAGGAAAACACCTGCCACAGTCCCTCCCCCATCCTCAGACAATGAGCCCCGCAGAGGCTAATCAATGTCCACACACAGGACCGGTCATAGTTTTCTTTCTTTTTCTTTTAAACATAGGGTCTCACAATGGAGCTAAGGCTGCCCTCGAACTCTCAATCCTCCTGCCTTAGGCTCCTGAATGCTGGGATTGGAGACATGTACCACCACACCTAGCCCAGTGGATTTCTTCAGTGCAAAGGAACTGACTTAGTATCCATCTTAGAAATATTGTCTAAGGAAAGACAAACACTAAAACAAAGAAAAGTGAAAGCTGTCAAAGCCAAAAATTCAAGTAATAAAATAAAACTTAGGAAATGAGTCATGAAAAATGAGGACTTGACTCTGGGCACCCAGAGCCCATGTGCAGCTGGAGCTCAGTGTGTGCAGCTGTGATCACAGCGTTCCTACAGCAAGATGGGAGATGGAGAAAGGGGAGTCCCTGGACACTCTCGGGCCAGCTAGCCTGGCATACCAGCCACAACAGAGACCCTGCTTCAAAGAAGGTGGAAGCACAGATATGCCCACACTCACACACTAAAACACACACACACACACACACACACACACACACACACACACACTCACACAAGAACTTTCCACAAATAATATTCTCAGCTAGATAAGAAAAATCTAAACAGATTATAACACAATGTTGTTATTAACTCTAACAAATACAAAAGTTGAATAAGAACCAAAATTCTGTCATAAGGGCTGGAGACATGGCTCCACAGTTAAGAATGCTCACTACTCTTGCAGGGGACCTAAGTTTGGTTTCCAGCACACATGCAGGGAAGCTCAAAACCACCTGAGATTCCAGCTCCAAACAGATCTCATGACTTCTCCCAACCTGTGAAAGCACCTGCACTTGTACACACACATACACACACGCACAGTATTTTTAAATAAAATAATGTTATGATGCCTTATTTGGCTCAGACATGAACAATATTCAGAGTCATGATAAATCTGCGATGAGATTTGGGGAAAGCTGAGACTTGAACACAGAGGGAGAATCAGGGGAGAAAACCAAAACCTCCGCCCTTGACAAACCCAGTGAATGGAGGTCACCAACATGTCTGTAGGAGTGCCACACTGACACTGGAAGGAGGATAGAGAACCCACGCAGGAAGGAAACACACGAGAAGAGTACATGAGAGTGAACTCACAGAGATCTGCCTGCCTTTGCCTCCCAAGTGCTGGAATTAAAGACGTGCACCACCACACCCAGATTAATGTACTTTTTAAAAATAGTAGCATCAGGTATTATATTTACTAAGAAAAGAAAAAAATAGTTTGCCTTACAAATAAGGATTTGGTGCTAGGATCCACAAATGAGGAACACTATACATCGTTTGTTTTTCTGGGACTGTGTTACTTCACTTAGCATAATGGCTTCTACTTCCAACCATTTATCTGCAAACTTCATGATGTCTTTCTTTATCACTGCATAGAATTCCACTGTGTAAATGTACCACATTTTCTTTATCCACTCATCAGGTGAGGGACACCTGGGTTGCTTCCAGCTCTTCGCTATTGTGAAGAGACCTGCAATAAACAGGGATATGCATGTATCTCTGCAATAGGATGACTCCTGTGGGTATATACCCAGGAGTGGTATGACTGGGTCAGGTGGTAGATTCATTTTGAGTCTTTTAAGATTTCTCCACACTGCTTTCCATAATGGTATACAAGTTTACATTCCCACCATCAGTGGATGAGTGTTCCCCTTTCCCCACAACCTCTCCAGCATTTGGTATCAGTTGTTTTCTTGATCCTAGCCAGGCTTATCAGAGTGAGATGATATCTTTTTTTCTTTTTTTAAAAATTTTATTTTATTATTTTTTATGTGTATAAGTATACTGTCTGCATGTAGGTTGGTGCACCCATGTCGTGCAAACTGGAGTTAAAAATGGTTCTTAGCCACTATGTGGGTGCTGGGAATCAAACCTGGGTCCTCTGCAAGAGCAGTTGGTGCTCTTAACCGCTGAGCCATCTCTCCAGCCCTGAGATGCTATCTTAAAGTGGTTTTAATTTGCATTTCCTTAATTTTTAGCAACGTTGAACACTTTTTAAGCTGTTTCTCAGCCATCTTTACATCCTCACTTGTGAAGTCTCTGTTCAGCTCTTTACTCCATCTTTTGACTGGGCCATTTGTTTTCTTGCTCCTTTGCTTTTTGGGTAATTTATATACTCTGGATGTTAATCCTCTGTCAGATGTATCACAGGTGAAGGTTTCCTCCCACTCTGTGGGTTTTTTCTTCACTTCTTTGATTATTTCTTTTGCTGTACAGAGTTTAATAAGGTCCCATTTGTCAATTGTTGACCTTCTTTTCTGCCCAGCTGCTGTATGATTTAGAAAGTCTTTTCCTAGGCCTATGTCTTGTAGGTTCCTATCACCATTTTCTTCTATTATTTTCAGAGTTTCAGGTTTCACATTGAGGTCTTTGATCCATTTGGAGTTAATTTTTGTACAGGGTGAAAGGTAGGGGTTTAGTTTTATTCTACCACTTGTAAGTGGTAATCCAGTTTTGCCAGCATCATTTGCTGAAGATGCTGTCTTTCCTTCATTGAATATTCTTGGCCTCTTTCTCAAATATGAGGTGGCTGAAATTGCATGTACTCAAGTTTGGATCTTCAGTTTTGCTGGGAGTGGTGGTGCATGCCTTTAATCCCAGCACTCAGGAGGCAGAGGGAGGCTGATCTCTGGGAGTTCAACGCCAGCCTGGTCTACATAGTGCATACTTCTTTAAAAAATAAAAATGCACACCAAAATTTCATTTTCCTCTTAACCAGACTCAACAAGCATAGCCAAACTTTTGATGTCACAACATGGCGCTCTCATTGACAAACTTAGCAGAGAACTGCATAATGGTGAATAATGTTTTAAGTAAGTTTACACTTGTATGTCTTGGGCCACAGGGACAGCTATCCTTGGTCACATGCAGCCCACAGGCCATGGGTTAGATCCCCTGAATGGTTAATTTACAGTTACATCTTGAGGTTTCTGGAATTCAGCTTTTGGATATGCCCAAGAAGCAGGTTCTTAAGCTTACATGATCAGTCAAGGTGGTAAACTGAGGAAACACATGAAACACTTTCTCTGTGAGCTATATGAAGAGTGGCATCATGCAAAGTATCACTAGTTACCCAGAACCTAGCACCTCCCTGCCACTCTAAAAAATCATAGCCAAAGTAGCAAATCACCCTGCTTACCACGTGCCGAACCTTCTATTCTACATTTGGGATATATATTAAGTCATTTAATCTTCTCAAAGTCCCATAAAATAGATCTGATACTTACTTACTTAGTGTATTACATACATGAGTGTGGTGTACTGCACATGGGCATATCTGTGTACTTACACGTGGGCACACATGGAGTCCAGAGGAGTACATGGAGTGTCCTATTTTGTTGCCCTCTGCCTTATTCCTCTAAGAATAAGGAGCTGGGCTGGTGGCCAGCGAGCCCCAGTAAGCCTTCTGTCCGCACCATCCTGGTTAGGTATCCTGGGGTTAGGTATCCCAGCCACTTAGTTTTGACCTGGGTGCTGGGATAGGAACTTGGGTTCTTCACACTTGAGGCAGCAAGCACTGGCGCTCTCTGGCCCCAAAGCAGATCTCACTCCTATCCCCATTCAGTAGGTGATAAACTAGAGGAGCAAAGAAAGTAAGTAATTTATCCTTATCACCCAGCCTGTGCCCAAGAAGGTTAAACAAAGGCTCTCCTTGGACCCAGGAATCTGAACCAAATGGCTTCCTCCTCACCCACCATGATGGCGCCTGCCTGTGGATCGGCCCGGTGGCCACCTTCTGGCCTCTGCTAAGTTTGTGTCTGCTTAATGCCATTAGGAGGCCAAGCTATGAATTACACAGTTTCTCTGAGGGATGATGTTTCCGTGATCTATCCTACAATGGGCATGAGCTGCCCAGAGCACTGCCTGGCACGAAGGTCTGAAGGCAAGACTCAGTTCCCTGAGAACAGAGCCCTGGCTAGCACAATGACAGGTCCTGCTCCCCAAGGCTGCAGGACCCTGCAGGGCTAAGAAGATGCAGGTTAGTGATAGGGGAGACAGATGCATATGAGTAGACAGTTACAACTAAAAGATGCCCCTGGGGACTTTCAGGAAAAGCACAGGACTCCAGAGTTGGTCCCTTGCAGGACAATCTCAATAGCACTGGCTGACCTCCCATCAGCATTACCATTATGGTACTTGCTAAAAACGTGGGGACCCCACGGCCTCCTCTACCTGTCTCCCAAGGCCAAGTTATGTCTCCATGCAATACCCCAGCCCATTACCCCTTAAAGGTTCCCGCACACCCCTGAACTAGAGACACGCAGCTGGTAGCCCAGTGCCTGTGTACTTGTGGAGAGGGCCATCAGTGAGCCCAGTAGGGTCTGCAGGGAGCCATCACCATCAGAACAGCCACAAGGACTATAGGGATAGGAGGGAGGCTGCCAGACAGCGAGCAATGAGTGGAAAGCACTCAGAAGGCAGCCTCGGGCAGGCCCCCACAAAAGAACTTGTCTATAGGGTCACAGATACAGATGGAAACAGGTGGAAGCTCAAGGTCCCAACATCCTCCGTTCTGGTCCCAAGACTGCAGGCAAGTCCAAGTCCCTTTCTTTCCCCCCTTTTAAAAATTCTTTTTATATTTTTAATTTTCCTTTGTGTATGTGGAGGGGGCTATATCAGCCTGAATGTGTCGCAGCTCTCAGGTCAGAGGACAGCTCGTGGGAGTCCATTCTGTCCTTCCACCTTGTGGATCATGGGGCTCAAACTCAGGTCATCAGGCTTGCTGGCCAGAGCATTTACCTACTGAGCTATCTCTCCAGCCCCCAAGTCCCTTTTAGATTCAACCTTTGGGGCCCTTGCAAAGACGGAAGCTGAGGGTCTATGAAATTCATGAGCCCAGGCAGAGGTTGAATGTAGTGTCAAATCTCAGCTCCAGCTGTAGGAGGACCATGACACAGTGACTATGGAATCAGAGTTGGAATGTAACACAGTGGTGTGTGGGGTCAGAGTTGGGCTGTGAAAAAGTGGTGTGTGGGGTCAGAGTTGGGCTGTGACACAGTGGTGTGTGGGGTCACAGTTGGGCGGTGACACAGTGTTATGTGCAAAGTCATGGGTGGATGGTAACCCAGTGGTGTGTGTGAGATCATGGCTGGGTTGGAACCCAGTGGTGTGTATGAGGTCATGGCTGGGATGTAACCCAGTGGTGTGTGTGAGGTCATGGGTGGGCTGTAGCAGAGTGGTGTGTGTGAGGTCATGCTTGCAGTGTGTGAGGTCATGGTTGGGCTGTAGCCCAGTGGTGTGTATGAGGTCATGGCTGGGCTGTAACCCAGTGGTGTGTGTGAGGACATGAGTGGGCTGTAACCCAGTGGTGTGTGTGAGGTCAAGGTTGGGCTGTAACCCAGTGGTGTGTGTGAGGTCATGGTTGGGCTGTAACCCAGTGGTGTGTGTGAGGTCATGGCTGGGCTGTAGCACAGTGGTGTGTGTGAGGTCATGGATGGGCTGTAACACAGTGGTGTGTGTGAAGTCATGGCTGCGCTGTAACCCAGTGGTGTGTGTGAGGTCATGGCTGGGCTGTAACCCACTGGTGTGTGTGAGGTCATGGTTGGGTTGTAAAAGAGTGGTGTGTGTGAGGTCATGGCTGGGCTGTAACCCAGTAGTATGTGGGAAGTCATGGCTGGGCTGTAACCCAGTGGTGTGTGTGAGGTCATGGCTGGGCTGTAACACAATGGTGTGTGTGAGGTCATGGCAGGGCTGTAACCCAGTGGTGTGTGTGAGGTCATGGCTGGGCTGTAACCCAGTGGTGTGTGTGAGGTCATGGCTGGGCTGTAACACAGTGGTGTGTGTGAGGTCATGGCTGGGCTGTAACCCAGTGGTGTGTGTGAGGTCATGGCTGGGCTGTAACCCAGTGGTGTGTGTGAGGTCATGGCTGGGCTGTAACCCAGTGGTGTGTGTGAGGTCATGGCTGGGCTGTAACCCAGTGGTGTGTGTGAGGTCATGGCTGGGCTGTAACCCAGTGGTGTGTGTGAGGTCATGGCTGGGCTGTAACCCAGTGGTGTGTGTGAGGTCATGGCTGGGCTGTAACCCAGTGGTGTGTGTGAGGTCATGGCTGGGCTGTAACCCAGTGGTGTGTGTGAGGTCATGGCTGGGCTGTAACCCAGTGGTGTGTGTGAGGTCATGGCTGGGCTGTAACCCAGTGGTGTGTGTGAGGTCATGGCTGGGCTGTAACCCAGTGGTGTGTGTGAGGTCATGGCTGGGCTGTAACCCAGTGGTGTGTGTGAGGTCATGGCTGGGCTGTAACCCAGTGGTGTGTGTGAGGTCATGGCTGGGCTGTAACCCAGTGGTGTGTGTGAGGTCATGGCTGGGCTGTAACCCAGTGGTGTGTGTGAGGTCATGGCTGGGCTGTAACCCAGTGGTGTGTGTGAGGTCATGGCTGGGCTGTAACCCAGTGGTGTGTGTGAGGTCATGGCTGGGCTGTAACCCAGTGGTGTGTGTGAGGTCATGGCTGGGCTGTAACCCAGTGGTGTGTGTGAGGTCATGGCTGGGCTGTAACCCAGTGGTGTGTGTGAGGTCATGGCTGGGCTGTAACCCAGTGGTGTGTGTGAGATCATGGCTGGGCTCTAGCACAGTGCTGTGTGTGATGTTATAGCTGGGCTGTAACCCAGTGGTGTGTGTGAGGTCATGGCTACATTGTAACCCAATGGTTTGTGCAAAATCATGGATGGGCTGAAACCCAGTGGTATGTGTGAGGTCATGTCTGGGCTGTAACCCAGTGGTGTGTGTGAGGTCATGACTTGGCTGTAACAAAGTGGTTTGTATGAGGTCGTGGTTGGGCTGTAACCCAGTGATGAGTGTGTGTTCATGGCTGTGCTGTAGCACAGTGGTGTGTGTGAGGTCACGGTTGGGCTGTAACCCAGTGGTATGTATGAGCTCATGGCTGGGCTGTAGCACAGTGGTGTGTGTGAGGTCATGGTTGTGCTGTAGTACAGTGGTGTGTGTGAGGTCATGATTGGGGTATAACCCAGTTGTTTGTGTGAGGTCATATCTGGGTTGTAACCCAGAGGTGTGTGTGAGGTCATGGTTGGGCTGTAACCCAGTGGTATGGGTGATGTCATGGTTGTGCTACAATGATGTGGTGTATGTGAGGTCATGGCGGGGCTGTAACCCAGTGATGTGTGTGAGGTCATGTCTGGGCTGTAACGCAGTGATATTTGTGAGGTCAAGGTTGGGCTGTAACCCAGTGGTGTGTGTGGGGTAATGGCTGGGCTGTAACCCAGTGGTGTGTGTGAGGTCATGGCTGGGCAGTAACCCAGTGGTTTGTGTGAGGACAATGTTGGGCTGTAACCCAGTGGTGTGTGTGAATTCATGGCTGGGCTTTAACCCAGTAGTGTGTGTGATGTCATGGCTGTGTTGGAACCCAGTGGTGTGTGTGAAGTCATGGTTGGGCTGTAACCCAGTGGTGTGTGTGAGATCATGGCTGGGCTCTAGCACAGTGTTGTGTGTGATGTCATGGCTGGGCTGTAACCCAGTGGTGTGTGTGAGGTCATGGCTGTGTTGTAACACAGTGGCTTGTGCAAATTCATGGTTGGGCTGAAACCCAGTGGTGTGTGTGAGGTCATGTCTGGAGTGTAACCCAGTGGTGTGTGTGACGTCATGGCTGGGCTGTTACCCAGTGGTGTGTGTGAGGTCATGGCTGGGCTGTAACCAAGTGGTTTGTATGAGGTCGTGGTTGGGCTGTAGCACAGTGGTGTGTGTGATGTCATGTTTGGGCTGTAGCACAGTGGTGTGTGTGAGATCATGGTTGGGCTATAACCCAGTGGTTTGTGTGAGGTCATGGCTGGGTTGGAACCCGGAGGTGTCTGTGAGGTCATGGTTGGGCTGTAACCCAGTGGTATTTGTGAGGTCATGGTTGGGCTGTAACCCAGTGGTGTGTGTAAGGTCATGGTTGGGCTGTAACCCAGTGGTGTGTGTGAGGTCATGTTTGGGCTGTAACCCAGAGGTGTGTGTGAGGTCAATATTGCGCTGTAACCCAGTGGTATGTGTGAGGTCATGGCTGGGCTGTAACCCAGTGGTATGTGTGAGATCATGGTTGGTCTGTAACCCAGTGGTGTGTGTCAGGTAAATATTGGGGTGTAACCCAGTGGTGTGTGTGAGGTCATGACTGGGCTGTAGCACACTGGTGTGTGTGAGGTCATGGTTGGGCTGTAGCACAGTGGTGTGTGTGAGGTCATGGCTCGGCTGTAGCACTGTGGTGTGTGAAGTCGTGGTTGCGCTCTAACCCAGTGGTGTGTGAGAGGTCCAGATTGGGCTGTAGCCCAGTGGTGTGTGTGAAGTCTTGGTTGGGCTGTAGCACATTGATATATGTGAGGTCATGGTTGAGCTGTAGCCCAGGTGTGTGTGCGAGGTCATGGCTGGGCTGTAGCACAGTGGTGTGTGTGAGGTCATGTTTGAGCTGTAGCCCATTGGTTTGTGTGAGGTCATGTTTGGTCTGTATCCCAGTGGTGTGTTTGATGTCATGTATGGGCTGTAGCCCAGTGGTGTGTGTGAGGTCATGGTTGGGCTGTAGCCCAGTGATGTGTGTGAGATCATGGTTTGGCTGTAGCACAGAGGTGTGTGTCAGGTCATGGCTGGGCTGTAGCACAGTGGTGTGTGTGAGGTCATGGCTGGGCTGTAACCCAGTGGTGTGCGTGAGGTCACGGCTGGTCTGTAACCCAGTGGTGTGTGTGAGTTCATGGCTGGGCTGTAACCCAGTGATTTGTTGAATTCATGTTTGGGCTGTAAACCAGTCGTGTGTGTGAGGTCAAGGTTGGGCTGTAACTCAGTGGTGTGTGTGAGGTCAAGGTTGAGCTGTAGCCCAGGGGTGTTTGTGAAGTCATTGTTGGGCTGTAGCACAGTGGTGTGTGTGAGGTCATGGTTGAGATGTAGCCCAGTGGTGTGTGTGAGGTCATGGTTGCTTTGTAGCACAGTGTTGTGTGTGAGGTCATGGTTGGGCTGTAGCACAGTGGTGTGTGTGAGGTCATGGCTGGGCTGTAACCCAGTGATGTGTGTGAGGTCATGGTTGGGCTGTAACACAGTGGTGTTTGTGATGTCATGCTTGGGCTGTAGCCCAGTGGTCTGTGTGAGGTAATGGTTGGGCTGTAGCCCAGTGATATGTGTGAGGTCAATGTTGGGCTGTAACCCTCTGGTGTGTGTGAGGTCATGGGTGGGTTGTAAGCCAGTGGTATGTGTAAGGTTATGGTTGGGCTGTAGCACACTGGGGTGTGTGTGAGGTCATGGCTCGGCTGTAATCCAGAGGTATGCATGAGGTCATGGCTGGGCTGAAACCCAGTGGTGTGTGTGAGGTCATGGCTGGGCTGTAACCCCATGGTGTTTGTGAGGTCATGGGTGGGCTGTAACCCAGTGGTGTGTATGAGGTCAAGGCTGGGCTGTAACCCAGTGGTGTGTGTGAGGTCATGGTTGGGCTGTAGCACAGTGGTGTGTGTGGGGTCATGGTTGGGCTGTAACCCAGTGGACTGTGTGAGGTCATGGTTGGGCTGTAACCCAGTGTTGTGTGTGAGGTCATGTCTGGTCTGTAGCACAGTGGTGTGTGAAGTCGTGGGTAGGCTCTAACCAGTGGTGTGTGTGAGGTCAAGGTTTGGCTGTAGCCCAGTGTTGTGAGTGAGGTCATGTTTGGGCTGTAGCACATTGGAGTGTGTGAGGTCATGGCTGGGCTGTAGCACAGTGGTTTGTGTGAGGTCATGGTTGGGCTCTAAGCCAGTGGAGTGTGTGATGTCATGGCTGGTCTGTAACCCAGTGGTATGTGTGAGGTCAAGGCTGGGCTGTATCCCAGTGGTGTGTGTGAGGTCATGGTTGGGCTGCTTCCCAGTGGTGTGTGTGAGGTCATGGCTGGCCTGTAACCCAGTGATATATGTGAGGTCCAGGTTGGGCTGTATCCCAGTGGTGTGTGTGAGGTCATGGTTGGGCAGTAACCCAGTGTTATGTGTGAGGTCATGGCTGGGCTGTAGCACAGTTGTGTCTGTGAGGTCATGGTTGTGCTGTAACCCAGTGGTGTGTGTGAGGTCATGGTGGGGCTGTAACCCAGTGGTATGTGTGAGGTCATTGCTGGGCTGTAACCCAGTGGTGTGTGTGAGGTCAATATTGGGCTATAACCCAGTGGTGTGTGTGAGTTCATGGCTTTGCTCTAACCCAGTGCTGTGTATGAGGACATGGCTGGGAAGTAACACATTGGTGTGTGTGAGATCATTGCTGGGCTGTAACCCAGTGGTGTGTGTGATGTCATGGCTGGGCTGTAACCCAGTGGTGTGTGTGAGGTCATGGTTGGGCTGTAACCCAGTGGTGTGTGTGAGGTCATGGCTGGGCTGTAACACAGTGGTGTGTGTGAGGTCATGGTTGGGCTGTAGCACAGTGGTGTGTGTGAGGTCATGGCTGGGCTGTAACCAAGTGTTGTGTTTGAATTCACGGGTGGGCTGTAATCCAGTGGTGTGTATTAGGTCATGGCTGGGCTGAAACCCAGTGGTGTGTGATGTCATGTTTGGGCTGTAACACAATGGTATGTGTGAGGTCATGTTTGGGCTGTAACACAGTGGTGTGTGTGAGGTCATGGGTGGGCTGTAACCCAGTGGTGTGTGTGAGGTCATGGCTGGTCTGTAACCCAGTGGTGTGTTTGAGGTCATGGCTGGGCTGTAGCACAGTGGTGTGTGTGAGGTCATGTTTGGGCTGTAACATAGTGGAGTGTTTGAGGTCATGGCTGTTCTGTAACCTAGTGGTGTGTATGAGGTCATGGCTGGGCTGTAACCCATTCATTTTTTGTGAGGTCATGGCTGGTCTGTAAACCACTGGTGTGTGTGAAGTCATGCTTGGGCTGTAACCCAGTAGTGTGTGTGAGGTCATGGTTGGGCTGTAGCCCAGTGGTGTGTGTGAGGACATGTTTGGGCTGTAGCCCAGTGGTGTGTGTGAGGTCATGGTTTGGCGGTAGTCCAGTGTTATGTGTGAGGTCATGATTGGGCTGGAGCACAGTGGCGTGTGTGAGGTCATGGCTGGGCTGTAGCACAGTGGTGTGTGTGAGTTCATGGCTGGGCTGTAACCCAGTATTTTTTGTGAGGTCATGGCTGGGCTGTAACCCAGTGGTGTTTGTGAGGTCATGGTTGGGCTGTAACGCAGTAGTTTGTGTGAGGTCATGGTTTGGCTGTAGTCCTTTGATATGAGTGAGGTCAAGGATGGGCTGTAACCCAGTGGTGTGTGTGAGGTCATGGTTGGGTTGAAACCCAGTGGTATGTGTAAGGTCATGATTGGGCTCTAGCAGAGTGGTGTGTGTGTGCGGTCATGGTTGGGAACTAACCCAGTGGTGTGCATTAGGTCAAGTTTGGGCTGAACCACAGTTGTGTGTGTGAGGTCATGGATGGGCTGTAGAACAGTGGTGTGTGAGGTATGGATGGCTGTAGCACAGTGGTGTGTGTGAGGTCATGGTTGGGCTGTAAGCCAGTGGTGTGTGTGAGGTCATGGCTGGGCTGTAACCCAGTGGTATGTTTGAGGTCAAGGCTGGGCCGTAACCCAGTGGTGTGTGTGAGGTCATTGCTGGGCTGTAACCCAGTGGTGTGAATGAGGACATGGCTGGCCTGTAACTCATTGTTTTGTGTGAGGTCATGGCTGGGCTGTAACCCAGTGGTGTGTGTGAGGTCATGGTGGAGCTGTAACCCAGTGGTATGTGTGAGGTCATGACTGGGCTGTAACCCAGAGGTGTGTGTGAGGTCATGGCTGGGCTGTAACCCAGTGGTGTGTGTGATTTCATGGCTGGGCTGTAGCACAGTGGTGTGTGTGAGGTCATGGCTGGGAAGTAACCCAGTAGTGTGTGTGATGTATTGGCTGGGTTGGAACACAGTGGTGTGTGTGAAGTCATGGTTATGCTGTAACCCAGTGGTGTGTGAGGTCAACGTTGGGCTGTAACCCAGTGGTGTGTGTGAGGTCAAGGTTGGGCTGTAACCCAGTGGTATATGTGAGGTCATGGATGGGCTGTAGCACAGTGGTGTCTGTGAGGTCATGGTTGGGCTGTAACCCAGTGGTGTGTGTGAGGTCGTGGTGGGGCTGTAACCCAGTGGTATGTGTGAGGTCATGGCTGGGCTGTAAGCCAGTGATGTGTGTGAGGTCATGGCTGGGCTGTAACCCAGTGATATGTGTGAGGTCAAGGTTGGGCTGTAAAACAGTGGTGTGTGTGAGGTAATGGCTGAGCTGTAACCCAGAGGTTTGTGTGAGGTCATGGCTGGGCAGTAAACCAGTGGTTTGTGTTAGGTCAATGTTGGGCTGTAAACCAGTGGTGTGTGTGAGGTCATGGCTGGGCTGTAACCCAGTAGTGTGTGTGATGTCATGGCTGGATTGGAACCCAGTGGTGTGTGTGAAGTCATGCCTGGGCTGTAACCCAGTGGTGTGTGTGAGATCGTGGCGGGGCTCTAGCACAGTGGTGTGTGTGATGTCATAGCTGGGCTGTAACCCAGTGGTGTGTGTGAATTCGTGGCTCCGTTGTAACCCAGTGGTTTGTGCAAAATCATGGTTGGGCTGAAACCCAGTGGTGTGTGTGAGGTCATGTCTGGGCTGTAACCCAGTGGTGTGTGTGACATCATGGCTGGGCTGTAACCCAGTAGTGTGTGTGAGGTCATGGCTGGGCTGTAACAAAGTGTTTTGTACAAGGTCGTGGATGGGCTGTAACCCAGTGATGTGTGTGAGTTTATGGCTGGGCTGTAGCACAGTGGTTTGTGTGAGGTCACCGTTGGGCTGTAACCCAGTGGTATGTATGAGGTCATGGCTGGGCTGTAGCACAGTGGTGTGTGTGAGGTCATGGTTGGGCTGTATCACAGTGGTGTGTGTGAGGTCATGGTTGGGCTGTAACCCAGTGTTATGTGTGAGGTCATTGTTGGGGTGTAACCCAGTGGTGTGTGTGAGGTCATGGTTGGGCTGTAACCCAGTGGTGTATGTGAGGTCAATATTGCACTGTAACCCAGTGGTGTGTGTGAGGTCATGGCTGGGCTGTAACCCAGTGGTATGTGTGAGGTCATGGTTGGGCTGTAACCCAGTGGTGTGTGTGAGGTCATGGCTGGGCTGTAACCCAGTGGTGTGTGTGAGGTCATGGCTGGGCTGTAACCCAGTGGTGTGTGTGAGGTCATGGCTGGGCTGTAACCCAGTGGTGTGTGTGAGGTCATGGCTGGGCTGTAACCCAGTGGTGTGTGTGAGGTCATGGCTGGGCTGTAACCCAGTGGTGTGTGTGAGGTCATGGCTGGGCTGTAACCCAGTGGTGTGTGTGAGGTCATGGCTGGGCTGTAACCCAGTGGTGTGTGTGAGGTCATGGCTGGGCTGTAACCCAGTGGTGTGTGTGAGGTCATGGCTGGGCTGTAACCCAGTGGTGTGTGTGAGGTCATGGCTGGGCTGTAACCCAGTGGTGTGTGTGAGGTCATGGCTGGGCTGTAACCCAGTGGTGTGTGTGAGGTCATGGCTGGGCTGTAACCCAGTGGTGTGTGTGAGGTCATGGCTGGGCTGTAACCCAGTGGTGTGTGTGAGGTCATGGCTGGGCTGTAACCCAGTGGTGTGTGTGAGGTCATGGCTGGGCTGTAACCCAGTGGTGTGTGTGAGGTCATGGCTGGGCTGTAACCCAGTGGTGTGTGTGAGGTCATGGCTGGGCTGTAACCCAGTGGTGTGTGTGAGGTCATGGCTGGGCTGTAACCCAGTGGTGTGTGTGAGGTCATGGCTGGGCTGTAACCCAGTGGTGTGTGTGAGGTCATGGCTGGGCTGTAACCCAGTGGTGTGTGTGAGGTCATGGCTGGGCTGTAACCCAGTGGTGTGTGTGAGGTCATGGCTGGGCTGTAACCCAGTGGTGTGTGTGAGGTCATGGCTGGGCTGTAACCCAGTGGTGTGTGTGAGGTCATGGCTGGGCTGTAACCCAGTGGTGTGTGTGAGGTCATGGCTGGGCTGTAACCCAGTGGTGTGTGTGAGGTCATGGCTGGGCTGTAACCCAGTGGTGTGTGTGAGGTCATGGCTGGGCTGTAACCCAGTGGTGTGTGTGAGGTCATGGCTGGGCTGTAACCCAGTGGTGTGTGTGAGGTCATGGCTGGGCTGTAACCCAGTGGTGTGTGTGAGGTCATGGCTGGGCTGTAACCCAGTGGTGTGTGTGAGGTCATGGCTGGGCTGTAACCCAGTGGTGTGTGTGAGGTCATGGCTGGGCTGTAACCCAGTGGTGTGTGTGAGGTCATGGCTGGGCTGTAACCCAGTGGTGTGTGTGAGGTCATGGCTGGGCTGTAACCCAGTGGTGTGTGTGAGGTCATGGCTGGGCTGTAACCCAGTGGTGTGTGTGAGGTCATGGCTGGGCTGTAACCCAGTGGTGTGTGTGAGGTCATGGCTGGGCTGTAACCCAGTGGTGTGTGTGAGGTCATGGCTGGGCTGTAACCCAGTGGTGTGTGTGAGGTCATGGCTGGGCTGTAACCCAGTGGTGTGTGTGAGGTCATGGCTGGGCTGTAACCCAGTGGTGTGTGTGAGGTCATGGCTGGGCTGTAACCCAGTGGTGTGTGTGAGGTCATGGCTGGGCTGTAACCCAGTGGTGTGTGTGAGGTCATGGCTGGGCTGTAACCCAGTGGTGTGTGTGAGGTCATGGCTGGGCTGTAACCCAGTGGTGTGTGTGAGGTCATGGCTGGGCTGTAACCCAGTGGTGTGTGTGAGGTCATGGCTGGGCTGTAACCCAGTGGTGTGTGTGAGGTCATGGCTGGGCTGTAACCCAGTGGTGTGTGTGAGGTCATGGCTGGGCTGTAACCCAGTGGTGTGTGTGAGGTCATGGCTGGGCTGTAACCCAGTGGTGTGTGTGAGGTCATGGCTGGGCTGTAACCCAGTGGTGTGTGTGAGGTCATGGCTGGGCTGTAACCCAGTGGTGTGTGTGAGGTCATGGCTGGGCTGTAACCCAGTGGTGTGTGTGAGGTCATGGCTGGGCTGTAACCCAGTAGTGTGTGTGAGGTCATGGCTGGGCTGTAACCCAGTGGTGTGTGTGAAGTCATGGTTGGGCTGTAACCCAGTTGTGTGTGTGAGGTCATGGCTGGGCTGTAACCCAGTGGTATGTGTGAGGTCATGGCTTGGCTGTAACCCAGTGGTGTGTGTGAGGTCGTGGTTGGGCTGTAACCCAGTGATGTGTGTGGGGTCTTGGCTGGGCTGTTGCACAGTGGTGTGTGTGAGGTCATGGTTGGGCTGTAACCCAGTGGTATGTGTGAGGTCATGGCTGGGCTGTAGCACAGTGGTGTGTGTGAGGTCATGGTTGGGCTGTAGCACAGTGGTGTGTGTGAGGTCATGGCTGGGCTGTAACCCAGTGGTGTGTCGAGGTCAATGTTTGGCTGTAACCAGAGTTGTGTGTGAGGTCATGGTTGGGCTGTAACCCAGTGGTGTGTGTGAGGTCATGGTTTGTCTGTAACCCCGTGGTGTGTTTGAGGTCAATGTTGGGCTCTAACCCAGTGTTGTGTGTGAGGTCAATATTGGGCTGTAACCCAGTGGTGTATGTGAGGTCATGGTTGGGCTATAACCCAGTGGTGTGTGTGAGGTCATGTTTGGGCTGTAACCCAGTGGTGTGTGTGAGGTCATGGTTGGGCTGTAACCCAGTGGTGTGTGTGAGTTCAATATTGGGCTGTAACCCAGTGGTGTGTGTGAGGTCATGGCTGGGCTGTAACCCAGTGATGTGTGTGAGGTCATGGTTGGGCTGTAGCCCAGTGTTGTGTGTGAGGTCATGGTTGGGCTGTAGCCCAGTGGTGTGTGTGAGGTCATGGCTGGGCTGTAACCCAGTGGTGTGTGTGAGGTCATGGTTGGGCTGTAACCCAGTGGTGTGTGTGAGGTCATGGTTGGGCTGTAACCCAGTGGTGTGTGAGGTCATCGTTGGTCTGTAACCCTGTGGTGTGTGTGAGGTCAATGTTGGGCTCTCACCCAGTGTTGTGTGTGAAGTCAATGTTTGGCTGTAACCCAGTGGTGTATGTGAGGTCATGGTTGGGCTATAACCCAGTGGTGTGTGTGAGGTCATGTTTGGGCTGTAACCCAGTGGTGTGTATGAGGTCATGTTTGGGCTGTAACCCAGTGGTGTATGTGAGTTCAATATTGGGCTGTAACCCAGTGGTGTGTGTGAGGTCATGGCTGGGCTGTAACCCAGTGATGTGTGTGATGTCATGGTTGGGCTGTAGCACAGTGTTGTGTGTGAGGTCATGGTTGGGCTGTAGCCCAGTGGTGTGTGTGAGGTCATGGTTGATCTGTAACCCATTGGTGTGTGTGAGGTCTTGGCTTGGCTGTAGCCCAGTGGTGTGTGTGAGGTCATGGTTGGGCTGTAGCCCAGTGGTGTGTGTGAGGTCATGGTTGGGCTGTAGCACAGTGGTGTGTGTAAGGTCATGGCTGGGCTGTAGCACAGTGGTGTGTGTGAGTTCATGGCTGGGCTCTAACCCAGTGGTGTGTGTGAGGTTATGGCTGGGCTGTAACCCAGTGGTGTGTGTGAGGTCATGGTTGGGCTGTAGCACAGTGGTGTGTGTGAGGTCATGGCTGGGCTGTAACCCAGTGGTGTGTGTGAGGTCATGGTTGGTCTGTAACCCAGTAGTGTGTGTGAGGTCAATATTGGGCTGTATCCCAGTGGTGTGTGTGAGGTCATGGCTGGGCCTGAACCCAGTGGTGTGTGTGAGGTCATGGTTGGGCTGTAGCACAGTGGTGTGTGTGAGGTCATGGTTGGGCTGTAGCCTAGTGATGTGTGTGAGGTCATGTCTGGGCTGTAGCACAGTGGTGTGTGTGAGGTCATGGTTGGGCTGTAACCCAGTGGTGTGTGTGAGGTCATGGTTGGGCTGTAACCCAGTGGTGTGTGTGAATTCATGGCTGGACTGTAGCACAGTGATGTGTGAAGTTGTGGTTGGGCTATAACCCAGTGGGGTGTGTGAGTTCAAATTTGGGCTGTAGCCCAGTTGTGTGTGTGAGGTCTTGATTGGACTGTAGCACAGTGGTGTGTGTGAGGTCATGGTTGAGCTGTAGCCCAGTGGTGTGTGTGAAGTCATGGTTGGGCTGTAGCACAGTGGTGTGTGTGAGGTCATGCCTGGGCTGTAGCACAGTGGTGTGTTTTAGGTCATGGCTGGGCTGTAACCCAGTGGTGTGTGTGAGGTCATGGCTGGGCTGTATCCCAGCTGTGTGTGTGAGATCATGGTTGGGCTGTAACCCAGTGATATGTGTGAGGTCATGGCTGGGCTGTAGCACAGTGGTGTGTGTGAGGTCATGTTTGGGCTGTAGCCCAGTGGTGTGTGTGGTCATGGTTGGGCTATGACACAGTGGTGTGTGTGAGGTCATGGTTGGGCTGTAACCCAGTGGTGTGTGTGAGGTCAAGGTTGGGCTATAACCCAGTGGTGTGTTTGAGGTCCAGGTTGGGCTATGACATAGTGGTTTGTGTGAGGTCATGGTTGGGCTGTAGCACAGTGCTGTGTGCGAGGTCATGGCTGGGCTGTAACCCAGTGGTGTGTGTGACGTCATGGTTGGGCTGTAGCCCAGTGGTGTGTGTGAGGTCATTGCTGGGCTGTAGCCCAGTGGTGTGTGTGAGGTCATGGCTGGGCTGTAACACTGTGGTGTGTGTGAGGTCATGGTTGGGCTGTAGCACAGTGCTGTGTGTGAAGTCATGGCTGGGGTGTGATGGTGATTCCTGGGGGGCTGTTCAGCGGTGACAGAGTCCTGTGTGTGGTGCATGAGCCATTTCATTGCACCCTTCATGGTGGTTCCAGAGTCACCCAGGGATAACCATCCCAGCCTCTTTATCCTCCCTGTTCTGTCTGGTCTCTCTGGTTCTTCCCTGACCTTGGAACTGGAGCGGTGTTATTTGCTAGGAGGAGGGTGGAGGAACAGAGCAGCTTTGGACTGAAGGACACACGGATCTTGATATCACTCACCTCAACCAGAACCCCTGTCCCTGCTCAGAGCCCTGGTGATGTCTAGCTCACTCCTATGTGTCACTCACCCCCCTGCCCATCTGCCACCTGCCCTCTCTGCCCACCCACCAAAGGGCCTCTTTTAATGGAACCCACTTTAAAAGAAAAATGGGGGTTGGGGGACCCTCTAAGTAACAAAGAATCATGTAATTACTTTGCAGCTCCTCTCCTTGGTAATTTTATGCCTGTGTTGCTATAATTACACATTCATGGAGTTACAGAGTTGCAGCTCCTGCACAGCCAGTGACATCTGCACGATTCTAGAAGGGGGAGAAGGAAAGGAAGAAAGAAAATCACAGAGCACCTGGGGTTGGAATGCTTTGCCGCTGTGACTCCCAGACTGTGGGCACAGAGGTGGGGACAGAGGAGCCTACAAGCACTGAGGGGAACTAGTGGAGGGCCCAGAAACACACAGGCCTCCCACACTTGCCGTGCCCAGGCTAACAGTGCACAGGGTACAAGCAGCCTGAGTGTAAAGCCCACAGTTCCCCCCCACGCCACTCCACCATCAGTTCCTCTCCTGTCCTTGTCCACCTCTGAAAATGGCTCCCAAGCCCCTCCCCATGGCAGCTGCCCTGAGGCTACTCCCCCAGTCCCAGACTCTTACCTCTGGGTCTTACCGCCGTCCATGTTCCACACAGTCTCTGATTCTCAGATTCTCAAATCTGAGAATATTACTTCCTGCCTGGTGTTCAGCATGCGTTTCTGCTACCTGTTACATATGGTCTGAGAGCGTCCCTGAGAGGCTCCTGTGCTGAAACCTCCTCAGTGTGCTGGTTTTGAGGTAGAAGACTCTTTAGAGCATGTGGCCTCATGAAAGGTATTTAGATGGAAGAGAACCTTCACCCTTGGAAGGGATTAATGAAGGTCTGTGGGGCCGGATTAATTCCTGCAGAAATGTGTGAATTCCTCTTCTCGCCATCTTTGCGAGCTCCTGACACTGTGAGGCCATGTACTATGAGGTCCTCACCACAGTCAAGTGGAGGCCAGTTCCATGTGCCTGAATTTTCAGAACAGTGACCGATATAAACTTCTTTCCTCGGATAGTTGGTTATAGCAAAAGAAAATGGCTGTGCTGAAACAGCTTACCATTGTCCGTAGGAGAAAAAGCAGACCAGGAAGTGACTGCCCATCACTCCAGGCTCAGCCCACACCTCAGTCCTCCTCCTTCACCCCAGCTTGGGAGTGTGGTAGGGGCAAGGGAAGCCAGGGCACGGGCTCCACCACTGTGCCACATGCCCAGGCCTCTGACCTCTCTTCCCAGCATGGGAGGATCTGCTGCAGGTAGTCTGTGAGAAAGCCAGCCCTGCCCCTCTGTAACAAACGACTTGGAAAGGGCCATTTCGTCTTCTCTGACTTGAACCCAGAATCTCCTGATTCACCAATTCAAAAGCCTCTGGAGCCAGTGAATCTGTCTCTAAGAACACCATGGAGAGGCGCTTATCAGTTTCTGGTACAGGTACCTGAGGAAACAAAGTTCAGAACCACTCTCACCACCAGGAGTTCCAGCAGCCGTGCTCATTAGAGACAGGAAAACTGTGAAGGACGCCATCAACTGCTGCCTTATCAGTGTCTGTGCCCTCCCTCCTGGGCAGCCAACACGGCCAGCTCCAGCTGAGTGTACCTTCTGGATGTACATCTACCCAAACCCGGCCTGGTCCAGCTGTGCTCCTCTACCTGCACGGCAGGGCCTTCTTCCCTGTGCCACACATGCTGATCTGTCGCCAGCCTCCCTGCTCAATCCACTCTCTTGTGGTCCATCTCAGGACAGTGGCCCCAGCTGAGGACATGGCCCAGGCTCTCAGCAGGACTGTGGCTAGGTGGAACAAGCGGAGGGGAAGAGCCTGAAGCAGAGAATATTACATAAATTAGGATCACAGGAAAGCCAGAACTTTCAGGAGGCTGGCTCAAAAAAGCCAGCCAGCCCCATGCTGGCTCTGTATGTTCAATCTGACGGGAAAGCTGAGCTCAGAAAGGTCTGTCTTTGCAAAGGCGAGAGGTGTCAGAAGGGCACTTTCAAAGGCTCCCTTCATTTAAACAACCACTGAGCTTAACTCGATGAAGGGCATGGTTTCCAGACAAAGCACAGGGCACTTTGAGCTTTGAAGAGGATGGTCACCTGACAGCTGTGCGGAGAGCCCAGAGGGAGGGAGGAACGGGGGCACGCACTGTGCGTTCTACCCCTGCACACAGAGCGCCAGGCACTGCACAGGGAGCGGGCACTGGCGAGGAAAAGCATCCAGGATGGGACGCATTGGGAACTAGACAATTCGGGCCGGGAGTGACGACACCAGAGGAAAATGGAGCTTCTCCTGAACTTTCCACAGGGATGAGCACATGGGGACAGAAGAGAAAGTCTGGCCATGGATTTTCAGGCAACCAGTGAAGACCCCCAGTCTACATGGAGATCACGAGGGCCCGTCTCAGGTCTCCAACAGCAGGTGTCGATGTGGCCCCCTCAACTCCAGCATAGAGAATGTGTCTGGGAATGTAGGGCCATAGAGAGTCCAGGGATGGTGACTGCCCCCTAGATGGTGTAAGCCTTCTGCAGACCCAAGACAGAAAGTAACAAGTGCGGCAGCCCCTGGGAGTGAAAGAGAGCTATGGGGTGGCATGGTGACAGTGGGAACCACGTAAGGTGGACTCAGAATTATGGTTTCTAAGGGTTTTATTTGGAAAAGAAAATCTCTCACACTCCGCTGGCCACCCTGCGAGGCCTTTTTCTTTTTGTCTGTCCTGGAGCGCTCATCCCTGGTGGCCCTGTCACATCCACACCCCCAGCCTGTGCCTGGGGTCCCTCTCAGTTCTCTCATTCCTTTGATATTCTCTTATGAACACCACCCTCCTGTAGACAACAGGTTCCGTCCTTGGCCTGGGTGGCCACTCAGACTTCCAAACCAACTCCCTCATCAGCACTTTTCGAGAATTTCGACTCAGCTTCCCAGCACCTCTCTTCCCCCTCAGTAAGGATGACTTCCTCCTTCCTATTACTGGGTCCTGACCTGAGCACAGGACCCCTCTCTTCTCATATCCCATCTCACTTGTTGAGATGTCACCTTGGTGCTACCATGCCTGACACTTCTGCTGTTCCCAGATGGACGAAGCCACCATCATCTTGTACTCACAAACGCCTCTGACCAGCCTGCCTGCGTTCTGATGGAACTACCTACCATATGCCTCCCTCAGACGCTGCTCAACCTTGCCCTCTGCCACCTTCCTCCTCACAGCCACGACACTGTCCTTGCTGGTCCCCAGATGCCACATACCTCCCACCTCAGCGGGCCTCTCTACACTGAGAAACTCTCGCCCCAGGTACTATAAGGCTCACTCCACATTGTCCCCTGAGTCTTCTCAAGTGCCACTTTCTCCATGAACCCCACCATAACCAGTCCTTTACAAATTAAAAGACACCATTTTTGTTTCATGTAAACCAGTGGTGTGCCGCTAGAAGAATCAGTCTGTGGTAAATGCTGTGTGTCATGAAGACACGCCTCAGGCTCCTGGGTGGCCATCGCTCACTATCTTCATGCTAGGGAGGCTTCAGGGCACTAACCCACCACGAGGGGCCCACCTCCATGACCAACCAACTCCCCAAGGCCCCACATCCAAATACTATCATGTCAGGTGTTAAGGTTTTGACATAAAAATTGGGGTGGGTTATGGATTAAATCTGAACTGTCCCTTGCAGGCTCTTAGTTAGAGGTGGTATTTTGGGAGGTTGTGGAGCCTCTTAGATTCGAGGCTTCTTAGGTCCAAGTAGGTCACTAGGGCAGGTCTTTGAAGGTTATAACCATCCTCGTTCCATCTTACTCCCTGTACACCCTGGTACACCGCGATGGAAGGAACCTCTGCCATCCACCCCCTCTGCCATGATCTCCACCATGATGGGCTGAAACCCCAAATCTTCCCTCCCTGTAGTTGTTTCTGTCAGGGGGTTTGGTCCCAGTGATGTAGAAGTCGATAGTACAGACCAAACAGCAACATTGTATCAGTTCTGTTCTTCTGCTGTGATAATAAAAACATGGATCAGAAGCAACTTAGAGAGGAAAGGCTTTATTTGGCTTTCAGCTCACAGTCCATCCTCTAGGGAAGGAAAGGCAGGAACTCAGGGCAGGAACCTGGAGCACAGGCCGTAGAGGAACTGTGCTGTGCTTACTGGTTTGCTCCTCTGCCTGTGCTCAGCCTGCTTTCTTACATAGCACAGGACCACCTGCCCAAGCGTGGTACCACCCACAGTGGGCTGGGCACTCTGACTTCACTCAACAACCAAGAAAATGCCCCCACAGACATGGCCACAGGCCAATCCAGTGGAGGAAATCCCCCAACTGAGGTTCCCTCCACCCAGGTGTATCAAGTTAACAAACTGAGGATATCCAGCACCCTTGTTTCTATGTCGGTTAGACCTACTGTTCTGCTCAGAGAACAACTGATCGCTGTTTGATAGAAGGTGTACCTAAGCTGTGACACCTGCTTTGTGTACCTCCCAAGGACCGTCTCTGGGAGCTTCCGAGAAGTCTGGTATATCTCTCTGAACCTGGTGTTGGGCTCTGCAAGATCTTCCTGCTACCAAGAAGCACTGGGGGTAGAGAGATGTTTCAGTAGTTAAGAGCACTAGCAATTCTTATAGAGAACCTAGGTTTTGTTCCCAGCACCCATATGGTAGCTAATGACCATCTGTAACTCCAGTTCCAGGGGATCCAGTGCCCTCTTCTGACCTCCATGGACAATGCATGGTATGGGTGCACTTACATATATGTACAGGAAAAACACTCTTACACATAAAATAACAAAAATTTAGAGTGTAGGAGGCCCTTGGTGGTCACCTAGACCGGTGGTTGTCAGCTATATTTATGATAGAGTCACCCAAGGAGCTGTGGCCAGCCGACAGCCACCTCCTTCCAAGATGGCTGATCTGGAGTGGGCCTGGGTATCATCGTAGTTTCTTTTTTTCTTTATTTTTATTTTATGTATACGAATGTTTGCCTGCATGTAGCCAAGTGTACCCATGTCATACAGTGCTTGCAGAGGCCAGAAGAGGGCATTGGATCCCTTGGAACTGGAGTTAGGAACAGTTGTCAGCAGGTATGTGGGGGCTGGGACTCGAACTAGGTCCCTCAGCAAGAATAGCCAGTGCTCTGAACTGATGAGCCATCTCTCCAGCCCTTCATCAAGCCCTTCAGCAAAGCTCTTCATCAAGTGTCTTGGGGTGCAGCTAGACTTGAGGGCTATGGATCTGGTCCAGTTTCTTCAAGTGACTTTTCTCCATTGATGTGCAACCGTGCAGGGAACAGCCCAGAAACCCTGACAGGTGTACTCAACACTGCCCCTTGCTGAGCGCTGCTCCACCATGGCAGGCAAAGGTGAAAGAATAAGCATTGAAGGGGTGCAGGAAATTTGGGAATTTTCCTCCAAACAGCCTTAAAGGCTCCCAAGGTCAGTAGATGAACACTGTGGCTCCATTTTCTAAATCTGGGAGACAGAAAAGCTAAGTCTTAGGAGTCAGGGTAGTTGTGACTTTTCTCACCACTATGACAAAACACCTAGAAGGAAGGGCTTATTCTGACTTATGGCCATTAAGGCTGAAAAGGCATGGCAGCAGGATAGGAAGCTGCTTGCTCAGATCTGGGCAAATCAGGACCAGAGGAAGATGAAGACCAGACCCCAGAGGGCACTCTCCTCCCTTTTAATCAGACCCAGACCCAGCTCATGCAATGGTGCCACCGACATTCAGGGAAGGTCTTACCTTCCTCAGTTAATTCTTTCTAGAAATATCCTCTAGAAATACCCTAGACACACCCAAAAGCATGCCTCCCTAGTGCCCGAGGCATCTCATAATCCCATCAAGCTGACATCCCAAGTAACCCATCCTGGTAGTCAAAAGTCAAAAACCCTCTTTGTGGCCTGGGATAGATTTGGGCTTCAGTGTGGACTTTGTACAAAGTAGCTGTATATCCCTAAGCAAATGACTGAACCTCTCTGAGATTTGTGCTCTTTGTTAACTAAGTGGAGTTATAACAGTATTAACTGTACACCACTTGTCTAGAATCTCTTCACCAGCTCTTCCACAGCCAGGACCAGGTTCACGTATTCAGTACCATCTACGAGTCTTGCTTGATTGGGCTTGTTTTCCCTTCCAATTAAAGCCTTAAAAGACAGAAAAAAATCTCAGACACAGCAGAAAGCAATAGGCAAGGAGCTTTATTAAAAGTAAAGAAGGCTTCCTGGTCTACAGAGCGAGTTCCAGGACAGCTGGGGCTACAGGGAGATCCTGTCTCGAAAAGACCAAAAAAAAAAAAAAAAGTAAAGAAGACTTTCTGGGCGTGGTGGTGCACACCTTTAATCCTAGCACTTGGGAGGCAGAGGCAGGCAGATCTCTGTGAGTTCAAGGCCAGCCTGGTCTACATAGTGAGCTCCAGGCCAGCTGGAACTACTGGGAGACCCTGTCTCAACCTCCCCCCCCAAAAAATAAAGAAATGCACACATACACACAGAGAGAAAAGCTTTCCGCAAGTGGAGGGGAATTTGGAAACCAAAAATTCCCAAGTCCCATGAGTTTGTGAGGCTTTTAAATGTTTTTCCTGGTATGGAGCAGGTCCCCCTCCTCTCATTTGGATCGGTCAACTTGGAAAAAAAAAAAGAAGAGAGTCCATAGGTCTCAGCTACAGGCTGAGCTGCATCCAGGTCCAGCTTTGGTCTTACATAAACTTGTCTGAACAGGCCATCTAGAAAAGGGCCTTGCCCTGCAGCAGGAGGAAAAGCCTCTCAGAGAAGAAGAAGAAAGTTTGCCATCTCTGTTACTTGTCAGTTGCCCCATCTGCCTGCCAGGGATTTAGTCCCTCAATTATGTGTGAGAAAATGGAGATTCAGAGAAGTCAACCAACTTGCTCAAGGTCACACAGCATGGTGAGGACAGCCTGGGACAAGACCACAAACCTGTGACTGTCATTCAGCCTGTGGGCTTCCCATAGATGCTATTTGCCAGAGCCCCCAAGGCCTGGCTACCTCTTTGCATTACTTTTTTTTTTTTTTTTTTTTTTTTTTGTCTTTTTGAGAAAGGGTATCCCTGTAGCCACTCCTGGCCTGGAACTATGTAGACCAGGCTGGCCTAGATCTCACAGAAATCATCCTCCTCCTGAGTACTGGGATTAAAGGCCTGTGCCACCATGCCTGGCTTCACTGCATTGCTTTTAAAGAGCCTGGAAAATCAACTCCTTGTTAGCACTCCTGAGGGAAGCACATGGAAGGGAGGAAGGAAGCTGGCGGCCTGCAGCCTCCTCAGGCAGCAGAGCCCCTGGACGGAGTGTAATGGAAACCATGAATCCTAGACTGTGTCACACTGACAGCCGTGCCCTCAGCAAGGCCCTCTCCATGGGCAGAGGGACGGAGTGCAGAGCTGATTTGCAAATGAGCAGGAACCGCTTAGCTATGGATTTAGTGTCCAATGAGGGACCATCCATCACATTTACGGAGGAGATAATTGCTTCGATCTCCCAGAGCAGCAAACAGAGGTACTGGGGAAGCAGGTGCTGGGACAGGCCACAGACAGTACCTTGGATCAGCAAGAAGCCCCCACAAAAGCCCCTGGCATGTGGAAGGGCCGACCCCACTCCAGGGGTCTTCCACTTTCATTCCAATGTCTACTCATCTTGGCATCACCACTCCTTAATAAGACACAGTTGACAGAGGGCAGGGGGGGCTCAGTCAACCCAATAGCACCAAGAGTAGCTATGGAGTGACCAGTGGAAACTTCTGGAAGCTTAAGACTAAGCATGACCATTCTCAGACATGTCCATTCTCTGCACCCTCTTGGGGTCTCTCAGCTACTTCTTTTTAAAAAACTTATTTAATTTTTTAAACAATTTTCATACACACGCATGCACGCACGCGCACACACGCGCGCACACGCACACACACACACACACGCACGCACGCACGCACGCACGCGAGCGCGCACCCCATATCTTCATTACTCTGTCCCTTTCTCTAGCTCGCTTGCTAGCCTGCCAACCTCCCCTTCAGGTTTTTTTCCCATGTTTACATTCTTTTGTTTTGTGACCCACTGAGCTTAGCCAGGGCACGGACTGTGGGCACGGACATATCAACTGGAGCCAGGTGTCCTCCCAGTGGGTACACATCTGGAGACAATGACTCCCTTCCCCAGAATGCCTCAGTAACCAATGGTTCAGCAGGGAGTGCTGGGTCCTCATGAGCCCCTCCGTATCCATGACTGGCTGTTGACACCCCCCCCCCCCCAGTCTTGCATTGGCCCAGGTGCTGGCAACCCCAGAGGTTGTGAGTTTATGATTGCAATGTCTGGGTCATGCCCAGAAAGGAAGTGGGGGAGACATAGGTGATTTGAAGGTAGAGAGTGGCAATACTGGGGTGGAAAGCTTTAAGTTTGAGATGAAGGGACAGGAGACTTGGGGGGGGGGGTAAGAGGAGGGTTTATCAGATGTCACTTTTATATAGTATAAGCCAAGCTCTGGCTTTCCATGGCTCAGAGACCCATGGGAAAGGAAGAGCCAGGGTCACCAAGGTTGCAGCCGTGGGGCCGGCACAGTGGCCAGCAGTTCAGGGTAAAGCCAGCAGTTGCCAGCGCTGTGTCCTGGGCTTCAACACAATGACAGCTTGGGAGACGGCACATCCATGGCCTCTTCTCGGCCCACAAGGAGACTGAGCGCAGTCAGGGCCCTGAGGGAGGGAGTTGGGGACGCAGAATGGGGCTTGAGATTCCAGCCTGGGAAACGAAGAACCCATCCCACGTGATCTGGGGACCGTCTGGGAGAGTGCGTTCCAGGAGTTGATCAAGCTAGCTTAAAGATGGCTACAGGCTACATAAGCAGGGACAGCAGTCAGGGGCCGGTGCCGCAGAAGGCGAGCACTGAGGTAACAGCCTGGCTGCCCTCCACTCAGCCCCGCGCATTCTCATCAAGCTTGGAAACTTGAGTGAAGCCTGTGTTCTTTCCTCCCCTTCAGGGTGGGTAGAGATTGCAGACATGTATGGGCTGGAGGGAGAGAAATCACCATCCCAAACCGGGTATTTCCAGCCAGCTTTTCCTGAGCCATGTGGTAACCAGCTCTGAAACCGCGGCCACACAGAAGCAGCAGCCGGGCTGTCTCCATGGATTAGCTGTCTTCGGGGTGACCTGCAGCTCCACGCCGCGCTGTTGATTCATAGAGCTGCTGAACCCAGTGTCATTGACGCCCAGCCTCCTCGCGTGTCCTGGGGACTAGCATCTGGGCCTGCCTGGCTCCAGCCTGGATCCTTGCCTGGCTCTAATCTGGCTGAGAACAGGTCGGGAAGCTGCAGTTGCAGGTGGTGGCAGCGCTGGGTACTGTGGTGTCAGGTGGTGGCAGCGCTGGGTACTGTGGTCTCAGGTGGTGGCAGCGCTGGGTACTGTGGTCTCAGGTGGGGGCAGTGCTGGGTACCGGGCTCCCAGGTGCTGTGGCGTCCATTCTCGCTCAGCTGCACTTGGGAAGTGGAGAGCAGCACAGAGAGGCTGCCTCAGGGACGGTGGGATCTCTGCATGTTGGGGGCCCAACAGATACCTGGGTGGTGCCCCAAAAAGAGAGGGAAGTAGAGGCATGAAGAAAGGCTGAGTTTGGTCTCTGCCCGCCCAGCCCCCAGCATTTTCCTCATTTTACTCAGTTCGTGACCCCAGTCCATGAGATAGCGCCACCTACACTCAAGGTGGGTTGTCCCTCCTCAGGCAAACCTCTCCGGAAACACCTCACGCAGAGGTCCAGAGGTGTGTCTCCTAGGAGATTCCAAATCAATCAAAGCTGACAACAAGGATGAACACCGCTCCCTTCCCGTTCTTAGCGTCAGAGATCTGGCTGTAAATATAAGGAGACAGCTTCAGGCTTCTGTAAGGTGCCATGCTTGAACCACACAGAGGGTCTCCCCAAGTCAGACGTGGGTCTGCTACTCCAGAGTTGTTGTGATATCCAGGACAATGGTTCAGGGAGTTCAGCTGTTCCTCACAAGTAGAGGGACTGGGTCTAGGCAGCTGGAACCTTGGTGACACTAAGCTTCAGACAAAAACACCTTCAAACAACAATGTCTTGGGCAGCTAGGGCTCATCATGGTTTAAGTATGAAGGGTTCATCAGAAGGGCTACACGCTGAAGGCTTGTTCCCAGCTCGTGGGGCTGGAGAGGTTCTGAAAGCTTTCACTGCCAGGGCAAGTGAAAGCTTGAGGGCTCTACCTGTGGCAGCTCCCCCTGTCCTCTTCCTCTGCTTCCTGCTTGCTGAGAGATGAAGCGAGAGTCTCGGCCACGTGCTCTGACCTCGGTAACGCAGCCTCACCGTGGGCCCAGAAGCACCCACGTCAAAACAATCCCTTTCCTTAAATTGTGCTCTCAGATATTTTAGTCTTAGTAATGAACAGCTGATACAAAGTTGATGGAACAGAATGCCAGAAACCAGGGGCCTCTGCACTGTGAAATACCTAGCTAAGGCTTCGTCTGGTTTATAGTTTGAGACAGGAAGGAAAGCCTTGTGGCTGCAGCTTGTAGCTCACTCAGCTCAGTCACATCTGTGTGGACCAGAAAGCAGAGAGCGGTGGCGAGGGGCAAAGGTGGCCTGTAACCCCAGCGCAGCAACTTACCTCTACTAACTGAGCTCTATCTCCTGAAGACTCCACAACCAAGTTCCTCTAGTACAGCAACACTTCATAAAACAGCACCAGTCACCGGGGGTCACCTGTTCAAACACATGAGCCTATGACGGGCATCTCATTAATCATAATATTATCTCATGGTTCTGGAGTCAAGGAAATTCAAGGTGAAGTTGCTTGCTGAACTGATTCCTGGCAAGTGCCTTGGCCACATGATGTGACCCTCTATGAGGTGACACTGACTGTGTCTTCATGGGGTAGACAGAGAAAGCTCGTTTCTCCTCTGACTGTGTCTTCACGGGGTAGACAGAAAGCTCATGTCTCTTCTGTCTCTTCTCATAAGGACACTAATTCCATCTATGAGTCCTGCTCCCCATAATCCAATTACCTTTCCATGACCTCATCTCCAAATTCTGGTACACTAGGGATGAGGGTTTATCATATGGGGTGGAGGAATTTACGCACAGGGGCAACCATTCAGCCGAAATTCAGTGGTTTTCAGAGATAAATGGCAGATCTGTCAAAGACTTTTGAGAAAATGCCAGTTAAATTTCTTACTGACTGGCAGGAAAGGGGTGAAAAAACCTGTGAAGTTGGAGAAATGTGGTCGGGCCGAGGCGAAGGGGCCAAGACTCCAGACAAGACCCAGCCAAGTTTTGTTTGGAAAAAGAACTGGCAATGTGAACAAACACCCTCAGGCTTCACGAACTGCCTGGGGGGCTTCCAGATTCCCAGTTATTAGTCTGAGTGGAGGTGGGAGAGAGGAGACCTTAGAAACCTGCAACAAGAAGAATACTGCTTGAGCCTTAGAGACCATGAAGGGCACGGAGGTCTCCTTTTTGTTTAGCACTATTAACATTTGGATAGGGTGGTATTAAAAGCCAGCTGTATTTATCCTCTGAAAGATTCCCTATGCCCCAGGTCAGAGCTGTTCACCAGCCATCACTGAGAGCCAAAATTTCCTCCACAATGATTTCCAGACCCACGCCCTCTGCGGCTGGTTCCAGAGGTGAGACAGGTATGAATTCAAGATGGAGCAGACTGCCTGGCCATGCCGATATCCGGTCCCAAGCCTACACTTCCTTTCCATCTTTCCCAAGCACCATGCTGCCCAGGTGCTGCAGGAGAACCCGAGACGGGTGCCCAGTGCACAGTGAACACAGAAGCCTGTTGGGGGCTTGCTGCCAGAGATTCCAGGGAGGTATGTGTGTGAGACAAGTTGTCCCTCCTCCCACCTCAGGGCCACAAAATGGCTGGCTTGTTGAGATGAACTGCCATCCCCTCCAGATGTCAGCCTAACTCTCTTGTTACTTTTCTGTGGCTGTGATAAATAAATTACGCTGGCAACGCAACTTCTAGGAAGAAAGGATTTGTTCAGGCCACATTTCAAGGATGCAGTTGATGATGGCAGGCAGGGCAGCCAAAGTGGCGGAAGCGTGAGACAACTGGTCACATGGCAGCCATAGTCAGGAACAGAGAGCGATGAATGAGTATGTTCAGCTCCCTTCTCCATTTTACACAGTCCAGAAGCCCTGGCTGGGGTTTGGTCCCAGCCACAGTCAGGGCAAGTCTTTCCATGTAAACACAATCAAGACGCCCACACACAGACGTGCCCAGAGGCCCAGGTCCAGGTGATTCTACACGCTGTCAGGTTGACATTTAACTGTAACCCTCCCGCCATTATTTCCAGCAACAGAGTCAAATCTGCATCCAGTGATTTTTGACTTTCTATTGTGACTGTTCCAGCTCAGCTCCAGACAGCCAGAGAAACAGAGCTAGCTTCCAACTGGACCGAATGGGGAACAGCACAGGAGACCAGACTCCAACAGCCTCAACGCTTTGCCCTCTGCCCTGATTTAAATATGCTTTGTCCCCAAATTAAATCCCTATTGTGAGGAAGGTGGAAACTCACCTGAACTGGAATGTTCAGAGGTGGGGGCCTTGAGAAGGGATCACATGAGAGAGTCACCAAGGTGGATCCCCTGAGAACAAACCCTTGTGGCTTTAAAATAAGGAAAAAGGCACACACACCCCCATACACACGCACACCCCTACATGCACACACTCCTACACACACGCACACTCCCACACGTACCTACAAACACACACACCTACACACACGCACACACATACCTTCTTTTTCACCATTCTATGCTCTGAGAAGCCTCAGGACTCTGTCACCCACCTCAAAATAGAACAATGACCCCAAAACAACCTCTCCATAACCTTCCCAATCTATGGCATTGTGTTATCAGTAACAGAAACTGATCAAGACATGCTCCATGCCTGGATGCAGTAGGACCTGTGAGAAAGGGAAATTGTTCCAGATATTGCATTCTAAGACCCCAGAACCCTCTAGAAGCCCACAATTTAAGGACTCAAACCAAACATCACTCCATTAGTGACATTAAATTGGGAATCTTTGGGGTGAGTGGCTTGACTAACAGGCAGAGAACTGGGGAGATGTTAAATTTTAAAGTTCAGTGGATGCCACACTGGCAGGACTTATGCACTGGGCTAAGCAACATGGACTATGCCGGTGAGTGTCAGGCAGGCTTGAAGCTCTGAAGGAGGCAGGTGGATCAGAGCCCCAGTGTGTGCTAAAACCACATCTTATTTCCTACCAGGAGTCTTTATGCTCAACCAACCTTCCACATTATGGCTTGGAAGAATTTCATGAGCTAATTAATGACCAACACGTATGCTATGGAAACCCAAAGGGAGGGATGTTAAATGGATGTTAAATATGACAGGACATTTACAACCACCAATTAAAAAACTCAACAATGAAAAGCAAAAGGCAATTCAGTTATCCCTCTTCAGCAAAAAAACAAAACAAAACAAAACAAAAAACCATCCTCTTTGGAAGAAAGGGGTGTGTGTGTGTGTGTGTGTGTGTGTGTGTGTGTGTGTGTTTAAAATGTTTCTGATTGAACCCAGGGCTTGCACATGCTAGGTAAGCAGTCTCTACTGGGCCACATCCCGATCCCTTGGTTTCTTACTGTGGTAGCCCAGACTGATCCTCCCGAGTGCTGGAATTACAAGCATGCACACCACACCTGGCATAAAAGTTCTTTTGATCAATCACTTAATGTGAGTGAAATAATTATAATTATATATGAAAAATGATCATGAAACTGCCTTTTACAAAAGTGGTTCTAGTTAACTCAATAACCCCTTTGTTCTCCTGTGGTCTGCATCGAGCTTTGTGAGATTTGTTTTGAAGGAGACACTGGGCAAACCATTTTGTATTGCACAAAAGGGAAGAGGAAAGCGACCTTGGCTGGCTACTTCTCAGGACAGGGAGATGCAGAGACACTCCTGGGAAGAATGGCAGAGAGACCAAGCATCTCCAGTAGATGGCTCATTGTGAGGTTATCCCCATGCCCGTCCCCCCACCCCAGGCCCTTAGGCTCTCTGCCCCTTAGTGCTGTGTGAGGGGACAGTTGAACAATTCTATTCCCGTGGGACGTGGTGGCGCACGCCTTTAATCCTAGCACTTGGGAGGCAGAGGCAGGTGGATCTTTGTGGGTTCAAGGCCAGCCTGGTCTACAGAGTGAGTTCCAGGACAGCTGGGCTACAGGGAGACCCTGTCTCAAAAAGAAAAAAAAAAAGAAGAGAAAAATTATATTCCCAAATTGAAATGGGATGGAAATAGAAGCTGTTCCTACAGTGTTGGGGCCAAGGCTGAAGGACTTGATATCCAGTGAATGAAGTCTAGCATCACCGGAAGTTACCCTTGCATCCCGGAGACAGGGATAGACAAACAGGCAAGCGACAGTGCGACACAGCACCCTGAGCGGATCTGCAGAAGCTCTGCAGGCAGCTGAAGCAGCAGCTGCTGGCAACTCCATTTGTTCCATTTGTGGCTGGTTCTCCTAACTCAGCAGGCCATCAGCGGGCACGGGAAGGGCAGGGGGAAAACAACAAAGAGGAGGGGTGCGGGGAGCTGCAGGCTGGGACTAAAGGTCCGCAACTGCTTTTCCCCCTGAGCTTTGCTCTAGAAACCAAGCTGTCTGTATGTTAAGCATAGGCTCGCTAAAAAAGAAAAGTATAAAACACACATATATCTATAAATGCGATTGAAATCTGAGAAAGAGGGCTTCCCCTGTCTGTCCCCCCCCCCCTTACCCTATGGCTCTCCCTGGCTTGATAGAACAAGCAATAGAAAAGGAGGACTGTAATTAAAGTGAGACCAGCTGATGCTGCTGTTCAAATTAACTCCTAAAAAAAATATGTTCAATAAAGAGAGGCTAAGCTCAGCAGGCTTTAGTCATTACTGTAGCATTTCTCTTCCAGAGGGTTAGCAAACATGAAGTATAGGGCTGAGAAATTTTGATCAAGCAAAGTATTTTAAAGGGGTTTGTTCTCTCCCTCTTTCATTAGCACCCTACTACTGTGATTCAATTCTGTGTGTAATATGAATATACACAAGCATGCTGTGTCACTTGTACCCAGTAAGCACAATAGAACCTTCCATGGCATTGAATATCTTTTAGGATATGTTGGGGAAAGGCCAGACATAAAGATACTCGCGACAATGAATGGCCTGTGTATAACTACCAACAACAAGCGCTCGATTCCATTGCCAGGACAATGGGATTGAACTTGGGAACAAAAGAAAAAGGCATTAAAGCTCAAGGAAGCTGAATTGGCCTGGGGAACATGGCTTATGGGAAGCTGGGGAGACATGGTGAAACCTGAGAAGGAAGGTTTCATGGAAGCCAAGGCCAGAGCTCGGGACGGCTACAGCCCAGAGCACTGCAGCCTACAAGTAACTGGTAGGAAACAAAGGGGCGAGAGCAGAGAGTGGAAGGGAGGAAACAGGAGGGGAAAGGAGAAGAGGGGAAGGCTGCAAGATGAGTGTGGTTTCATATTGGAGAAATCAATGCAAGCTAGTTCACTGAAAAAGGATATTCCTGAGATAAGGCAATGGGGGGAAACAGAACTGTTTTCTCTCATAGGCAGAGGCTAGATTCTATCTGTCTGTCTGTCTGTCTATCTATATCTATCATTTATCATCTATCTATCTCTGTCTACCTATCTCTATCTATCATCTATCTATCTCTATCATCTATCATCTATTATCTATCATCTATCTGTGAATGAGAAAGAAAGCAGGAAAGATCACTTAGGAGGAAGAAAGGAAGAGGACAGGAGAGATGTGAGTCAAGTAGATTCACAGTGGGTAGATTCACAGTGATTCAATATAGTATAACAATATATGGACATGGATGTCCCAAAATGAAACCCATGACTCCATACAGTAATTAAAATGACGACGACGACGACAACGACAACAATAATAATAATGGGAAATCAAAGGCAGAGGGGATTGAAGATCTAAGGAAATCTATACAGAAGGACCTCGGAAAATTCTAGAACAGGAATTAGTAAATCTTCCAAGACCCAAGCCACTATCTGTCTCTTTCTGCTCCTCCATCCCCATCCTCTCCACCCCACCCCTGTACCTCATTCCCCTCTCCACAGCCTGCGTTCTCCACTTCTTGGTCCACGTGGCTCCGTGCAGTGACCCCCATAGTGCACATAGAGCTGCCTGCAGAAGAAAACCAGGCCACTTCTGACTCCCAAAGCAACTTCCTCAAAGCAGGAATGCAGCTGGCTCCCACGGCCACCTCAGCCCCATACTAGCAGAAAGGGGTTGCGTCTGTGAGTCTGGCTAGAGTCTATTGTGAAGGGATTTCTAGGTTGGCAAGGAAATCAAAAGACAAAGTAAGGGAAAGTAGTAAGAAGGGAAAAGGGGGTCTCGAGAGACGGCTCAGCAGTTAAGAGCTAAGAACCACAGGAAGGCTAAAAACCGTCTGTGACTCCAGTTCCAAGGAATCCTCTGGCTTCTTCTGACCTCCAAGGGCACTGTATGTATACACATCAGAGAGAAATCTGGTCCTGCCCGGAGGGGCCCATGGTGCCGATGGAACTCCTGGCCATCTTTTCGTCATTTGATAGCTGCCAGGCAGCAGCAGCCTGCTGGACCCTCAGTGCCCACGAAGACTGTGAGCAACCTGGCCATGGATGAGGGATAATCCTCGCCATGGCCTTCCTCGCTGACTGTCTCTCTCCAGACTCGACCTCCATCAACACCTCTTCCTTAGAGCGTCACCTCGTGCTTCTATTCCCTTCACTTCTTGCTTTCCAATTGCTCCTAAACAACACAAAGGAGTGAATAAGATGAAGGAACAAGGGACCCGTTGCCTTCCGCACACCCAACACCTGTGCTTTATTTATGTGGTCAGAGCAGTTTATGAAGCAAGCTGGCTCAGGGACTCCTCCTACTACTATTTTCAGATGACTTCCCTTGCTTGTTCAGCTGGACATGGAGCACATTTCTCCAGATATCAGACAATGTAATAAGCGCCATCAACACAGCCATAAACAGTACAAACTCAAGTTTCCACTTTGCCGCTGAAGAAATGCTGCCACGTGTGGTAAGTGTTGCCAAGGGAAACCAAGTACATGAAGGAATCTTGTGAGTGTGTGGTGAGGGCAAGGGGTTGATAATTCAAAGAAGGTTCCCTTGACCAGGTGGAATTTAAAAGGACTTGAAAGAATATGTATTAGTTTGCTACAGTTGCTATAACAAAGTATCACAGGCAGGGTGGCTTAAATAGAAATATATTTCCATGCAGTTCCAGAGGCTGAAGTCTCAGAGCAAGGTGTCAGCAAACTTGGTTTCTTCTGAGGACTCTCTGTGGCTTGCAGATGGCTGTCCTCTTTCCATCCCTCACACGGCCCCCCAGGTAGTTGTCTAAATTCTAAAACTCTCTTCATAAAGATACCAGTCAGGGATTAGGTCCCAAGCTAATGACTCGTTTTAACTGACTCACCTCTTTTCAAGCCTATCTTCCAATGTAGCTACATTTAAAATACCAAGGATTATTATTTCAACATATGAATTCCTGGAAGATATAGTCTAGTCCATGAAAGTCTCTTATGGGCTAACCAGGAGACCAAACTCTTGGATAGAAGGAATGTTCTAGAAAGAGAGCTACTAGCTAAAGAAGAAGAGGATATGATTTTTTTTAGTTATTCTATTTGAAAATTTTTTTATTGTTATTAAACTTTTTCCATACATCATACATCATTTCTCAGTCCAATTTAGAGTCACTTCTCTTTCCATGCCCCCCACCCCACCTGAGTTCCTGCACTCTGCCATACATATCGTGCATCTTTTTCTGAGTCTTTCCAGAGTTTTGTTTTGTTTTGTTTTCCCAAAGCAGAGGATTATTGTTTTGGGGAGAACTTCACTGTTTCAGTCTTTTTTTTCCAGTTCTTTTGTTGTTGTTCTCTCCAACGTCGTCATTGCACTAGCACGACTATATATGTCCTTATACTATATACTATATATGTATTTATTATCTACTATATATCATCACTCTACCCTAAGTATATATATGGTTTTTGCTAAAAGATGTCATGTTTTCCTTAAGGAAGTGTTTGAAGGTTTGAAATTTCCCCCTTTGCAAGCTCAAACAACCATCAATCTTGCCCTTGTGCTCCACACTGGGGTTTTCCCTTCCCATGGTCACCCAAATGAGGTCCAGTAAGCACACATCCTGTCTTGATCTTCTTGTACTGGCCTCCATGATACAGCCTGGTTAGTCTAACAATGGCAGTCTATACTCTGAAGAGGCTGAAATCCCTGTAGCTGCTCAGTCCACAAGCTGGATATCTCAGCAGTCCCTATCTGGCATTGAAGGTTTGGAGGATTCTTGGAGAGACATGAGTCTTCAGTCCATATTGGTGGGTTAAAAAGCTGTGTCTCAAGTGAGTTCCAGGACAGCTGGGGCTACAGAGAGACCCTGTCTTGAAAAGTCCCCCCCCCCAAAAAAAAGCTGTGTCTCATGTCTTTGAAGGATGGCAAAAGCAGTGGCAGCCATAGAGTAGATGTACTTGCCAGTAAGAATTGAAGACAGGTAAAATAACAGTGCTCTCTCCCTCTTTTTTTTTTTTCTTTTTGTCTTTTTACTAAGATCTCAAGTTTTATATCTGAAGTACAATTTCTCAAGCCTTACTGAGTATTTATTTCTGGTTTTACTTTCCTTTTGGATGCTTAAAGCCACATAGTTAGCCCAGATTCACCAAAGTTTTTGTTTTCTTAAGATCAGTTGAGGATCTGGTCCTCAGAGGTCACTTGGGATTTTTTTGTGTGTGGGGGGGAGCTCCAGGCTCCTTTTGGCTTTTCATTTACCAATTCCATCCACTTGAGAAGGATTTGATTTTGAAGTGTCTGGTAAATTGTGCTAAATATTTTAGAGTTTATCTCAAAGCTAGCTCTGATTGTTGAAGAATGGTATAATCATCTCTGCATTTTGTAAAGATCACTCAGGTTGTACATAGAGTGAGAAAGGATGAGAGAGTCCAGGTAAGGCTGTGTCTAGGTGGGAGGGGGACTTGGACAAGAACACTGGGATGGGGGTAGGAGGTAGACTGGGTAGGTATGCAGAACTGGAACCTTGCCTTAGGTTATGAGTGGATGTGTAGGGAAGGGAAGGCAAAGCTCAAAATTAAGGAGGAAAGACAGGAAATAGTGTAAGGGAGAGAACTGATTTCTAAATATGGCAACAGAAATGTAAAGCCGGACATGCCTTTGTGCCGTCTGAATAGAAACGTGAAAGCAACAACTGAAGAGAAGCGAGAGCTGGGTGGAGATCTATGAGTTGTTGGGAAAGGGATGTAAAGTGAAGCCACGGGAGCAGGAAGAGGAGAGACAGAGAGAGCCCCAGAAAGATGGGCATTCAAGGACCAAGAGGGGAACACGATGAGGAGCAAGCAAAGGCCAGAAGAAAGCTAGGGAACTTGGAACTTCCGCACCCAAGGGACCAACATGTTCCCAGAAAGGAGGGGAGGGGTCAACAGACAGCATGGTCCCAGGTGACGGGAAGAACAGCACGCTGGATGGGTGGCCCATCAAATGACACTGGTGGTCTATGCAATGGCCGCTTCAGGGCTGCACGGGACTGAACGTCGAAGGTTCCTAGAAAAAGAAGGTGTGAACATGTAGTTGGCAGGTGTGAACATATAGGTGTGAACATGTAGTTGGCAGGTGTGTTAGGGTTCACTGCTGGGACGAAATACCTGACTAAAATGACCGAAGGAAGAAGAGGTTATTATTTGCTCACAGTTTGAGGGAATACAGTCATCGTGACAAGGGAGGGCACGGCAGCAGGAGTGTGAGGCGGCTGGCTGCGCAAGGAAGCAGAGAGAGGAGAACTGGAGCTGAGACTGCCTTCTCCTTTCATTCCGGACAGCACCCCGTGGGTGGTGAATACAGCAAGCTACACATAGAGCAATTTACAGAGAGAAATTCATCGAATGAGTTCAATATATGTTAGCTTTTTTGTGGTATTTTTGAGACAGGGTCTCCCTTTAGTCCCAGCTGGCCTGGAGCTCACTCTGTAGACCAGGCTGGCCTTGAACTCACAGAGATCCACCTGCCTCTGCCTCCTGAGTGCTGAGATTAAAGGCATGTGCCACCATGCCTGCCCCAATCCTTTTATCCAATCACAATGTTTCATTCAACTCACCTTCCTGTCTTGGCTACACATTTCTTCCTTTCATTCATTCTTCTTCACCAAGCCCATTATTCACCAAATAGTTCTGTATAAATGTAAATTGTGGCAAGCACTATTCAGACCTTGAATTGGAATTCAAGGTGCCACAGAGACACTTGTGCATCAACATTTGCTGCAGCACAATTCACAACAGCTAAACTGTGAAACCAACCTTGGTGTCCAACAAGCCAGAAATGGATCTGAAAATATGGTATTCCTACACAAAGAAAATTTTTTTTGGTATTTTTGAGACAGGATCTCCCTTTAGTCCCAGCTGGCCTGGAGCTTACTCTGTAGACCAGGCTGGCCTTGAACTCACAGAGATTCACCTGCCTCTGCCTCCCAAGTGCTAGGATTAAAGGTGTGCACCACCACACCCAGCTCAAAGAAATTTTTTAACTATAAAAAGATGAAGTTATATCTCATTTACATCATTTACAGGAAAATGGATGGAACTTGAGATCATCATATTAAATGAGTTAAATCAGTTTCAGAAAGACAAATATCCTATTTTTATAGGATACATTAAATATATACACATGACATGAAAGTTGTAATGAACCTGTTTAGGAGAAGAAAGAGGGGAAACAGGTGAGAAAGGAGAAGGGGCAGGAACAGGAGAGGGCGTGCTCAAAACACACTAGGAAACGGTCTTCTAGGAGCCAGTTCAACAAACCAAAAAGTACATCTCATAGATAGACACACAGACAGACAGACAGATAGATAAATAGAGTTCTGCTTTGCTTTCAATTGCTGTGACAAAATGCTCTGACCAAAACCAACTTGGAGAAGAAAGGGTTTATTTGGCTCACATCTCCTGGGTCACAGTTCATCACTGAGGGAGCCCAACTATAGTTTTGAATGTATCATGCATGTGCTGCCTTCCATGAGGTGTTCTTCCTCCCTGGACCAGGGCTCGTAGAACCTGGGTCTAAGCCCTGGTAGGGAAGGGGAGGATTTGGAAGCTAGGCCTGATAGAATAGGAGAGGGAGGGGGAGAGGGAGGGGAGGGGGAGGGGGAGAGAGAGAGGGAGAGGGAGAGGGAGGGAGGGGAGGGGGAGGAGGAGGGAGAGGGAAAGGGAGGGATGGGGAGCGGGAGGGGGAGGGGAGGGAGAGGGAGGGAGGGGAAGGGGGAGGGGGAGGGAGGGGGAGGGGGAGAAGAGATGGACCCAGAAATGGGAACTGGGAGCAATTCCTTCCACAAGGGAAATAACTTGGTTTATTGCTATAATCCAGGGATTTTTATACACAACCTTGTAGGGGTTGGGACATACAGAATTGGGGGTTGAGACAAGCAGGATTTCAGGCCGTATACTCCAGATCACTACAGGAATGTGACAATGCTTTGCCCAAAGCATCAAAGACAGTTGGCACCAGACAAGCAGGAGACCAGCAGGAGCCCAGGCTTGGAGGCTGCTCGCTGACTCTCTAAGTGCTTCTGCCAAAAGAATCCCTACACCCATCATAGGAACTCAGGGCACGAACTTGGAGGCAGAAGCTGAAGCACAGGCTATGGAGGAATGCTTCTTACAGGCTTGCTCCCCTGACCCATGCTCAGCCTGCTTTCTTATAGAATACACAACAACCTGTCTAGGAGTGGCTCCACCCACAATGGGCTGGGCCCTCCCACATTGCTCAGCAATCTAGACAATACTCCACAGATGTAGCTCACAGGCCAGCCCAATGGAGGAATTTCCCCAATTGAGGCTCCCTCAATTCAGGTGTGTCAAGTTGACACTTAAGCTATCCAGCACAGACAGATAATAAAAATAGATACATATATACCTTATTGGCTGTGATCTCTGTAGAACACTAGCTGATAAAGCAGGCTCTTCTGAAATGGGGGAGGAGGGGTGTAATGCAGATCTAATGAAAGAACAAGTTATAAGAAGAGCAAGGACAAAGGTATTCCTAGTAGAAGATACAAGTGTAAAAGCCTTAAGGCAGGAAAGGGTTAATTACACTCAAAGAACCACTGAAGGTCGGTGTGACTGGAGAAGAGGCCAGCAAGGTGGGCGTGGAGCAGGCCATGCAGAGCCTGGCAGCCTAGATGTGATTCAGAGGAACTCTTTACATTGGAATAGATTTGAACACACCTAGGTGAGGCTGAGAGATCAATCAGATCTTACAAAAGACACCCTTTAACGGGGTGCTTTAGGGAGTGTATCTGGGGCTGCAGATTGTGAATATAGGCTGAAGGGATTAATTAGTACAGGGTCAAATAAATGAATAACCAACGCATTTGACGAGACGTTACTACTCAGGCCTGCTGTTTGGTCTAAGAGTCCTGCTAAGATAGCCATTCAGGCCCTCAGCTATTTGGCAGCTGCAGTAGCAGACTGAAGCACCTACTGCCATGCGCAAGTAGGCCACTGCACTACCCAGCCAAACTTTTCCTCCAGAACGTTTTGAACTAAGTCTAAAAGCTGGAGGCATGTGATTGAGCCCCAGAGCTATAGAGCACAAAGCACACAGGAAATGCAGTTGGGCCTGGGTCAGAAGGACCGAAAAGACAGCAGCTCCACCTTAGAGAGGCATCTGCTTCTTCATCGTCCCCTCCTTCCTGCTCATGCTCCCTGCCTCTGATCATCCTCTGCACCAGCACGGGTACGTACCTCTGATTCTCCTGGTACACCCGCCTCTGCAGGCCCTGGGGTCTAGATTAAAGCCCACTAGAATAACTGGACCATTGAATCTGAAATGAAATCGCCCCCACAGGCCCTTCCCTTTCCAGTTAGTGGGCTCATCAGGACTCAGATAATGGAACAGCTCTTTCCACTAATGGACCGTGAGCAAGTGAAGGGTGGGAAGCGCCCATCTACAGCTTCACTGCAGAGAGATGGGAGAAGAAGGTCATTGGTAAAAACCACCAAAGTTTGTAATGTTTTGGAAAAACTTTCTTCTGGCTAGAGATCTAGAGCATGAACAACAGATGGGCCAGGATGTGCTTAGATGCAGACTAGGTATGCGTGCACACCTCCCAGTCCAGGTTTTGAAGCTTCCCCCCACCCCCAGAAGGCACTGTTCTAATCCCTTCATAGATATGATCATGTGAGAGCTTTAGAATCAGAAGAACTTTCTAGAAGCTGTGGGTATTGCTTGCCACGAAAAGTAGAATCTGTTTGCGCATCCTGGTTTGGGTTGACCAGGAGCAACAGGCCATACATAGATGCCAAAGAAGGGCCTCTGTCTGAAAGGTGTGGGGACTTTGACAGTGACTAGACCTCTGGAAATAGCGAGGTATACCAGGAACGATGAGTTACCAGGATGCTTCTGAAGCTCAGCTTTGGGGGAAGTGCCTGGTCCCGCCCATCTGCAGCTGCCAGCAACTAGGAAAGTTCTGGCCACAGAGCAAGCCCTTTTGAAGCTTAGACTGTACTGGTGCTACCACCACAGGCTGGTCTAGGAACCACTGTGGCCCGAACAGCCCAAATCACGCTGCCCTAGAAGATTCTACTTTTTCTGGCAAGCAGAAAAACCTACAGCTTCCAGAATGTTCTTCTGGAAAAAAAAAAAAAAAAGGAAGGCCCTTCATTGTCCACAACCTCTCATCATGTTTACGTGTGTAGAATTTTGATCACCCTGAGAAGATGAGATCTAACAAAGGGATTAGAGAAGGAAGAGAGTGCCTTTCACGCAAAGGGTAAGCTGTTCCTAACTGCTCCCATTGAAGGTTCACTCAGGCTAGACCGTGCAGAGCAGAGACGTTCCAGGAAAGAGACCTGGAATTGCATACCCAACTCCAGTTCGGTCCCCAGCCAGTGCTTGGGGTGTCTGCTGCTGTTCTTAGTGGGGAACACCTCTCTGAGGTCCACCGACAAGCTACATGACATTGTGCCCCAGTTTCCAGCTTGGAGACTAAGGGGGGCAGTAGACTAAATGGAATCAAGCTGTGTGCTCTGAGTCTAACATGAAGCCTAGGTTGGGCATAGTGGCACACACCTTTAATTCCAGCACTTGGGAGGTAGAGGCAAGCAGGTCTCTGTGAGAGCAAGGCTGGTCTGGGTTACAGGGAGACCATGTCCCAAAAAAAAAAAAAAAAAAAAAGATGAAGCCTAGGTGCTTGCAGGTAGCAGAGTTGGCCTGGTTTTCCAAGTGCTCAGGGCCCATGCACTGTGCCCACAGGCAAGTGCTCAGGGCCTGTGACTCAGTGAACAGCAGACACGGGAGGAGGCAGATGCCACCCAGCAGCTCAACTCTTCTCTCTCTCTTGTATCCAAAGTTCCTAGTAAGGTCTGCAGCTCCGGAAGCCTTGTCCACCACTAGGCTCGTCCCGACTGCACTTGGTTGTCAGGACCTGGGAGCTGTGGGTGAGGCACTTGACCTAGAAAGAACAGCTTGGCTTCATACAATAGTCTTCAGACCATTCCAGGAACAGGAAGGGCATCGTGTTGAAAAACGGAAGCAGAGCCTAGGAAATGGCTCAATGGCACCGTCAGTACGTGCTTGCTGAACAGACACAAGGACATGAGTTCCAATCTCCAGCAACCACGTAAAAAGCTGCACACAATTACACACACCTGAAATCCCAGCTCTGGGGAGGTGGACACAGCATGCTCCCTGCTGGTACCAGCCTAGCTGAACCGGTGAGCTCCAGGTTCAGAGAGAGGAAGAGTGACTGAGAAAAACACATCATCAGTCAACCCCTGGCCTCTACATACATGTGCATTCACTTACCCACAAGTTCACACACACACACACACACACACACACACACACACACAACTTAGAAGTGACCTCAGCAAAATATGTTCTGAATACTGTACCTGGCCAAAGTCACATGGCCAGTCTGAGCAGAGGCGAGTAGATCCCTGCTCATACTGTGAGCCTGTGTTCTGGTGCCTTCGGGAGCCACTTTGTCCTAAGCAGGAAGACTTGAAGACTGCATGGAGACTCCTAGCAGCCCTTTTCCCCATCTGTCGGCAGCAGCCCCCAAGGACCCTGTCCCCTGGAGAGGGAGGTAGCCGAAGCTCCTGAAATCTGTGTCAGCAAGGCCCACCCTTCCCCGTCTCCATCTTGTGAGAGCTTCCAGGGGCGTAATGTCTGCACACATCCCGCTGATGCTGAACCGCAAGAGCAAACTCAACGAAGGCAGAATCCAGGCGAGAGGCAGCAGGAGGCGAACAGGGGAATGCAGTTAAGCAAGCAGGAATGTGTCCAAGATGTCGGCAGTCCCCGGGTCTCCACTTGGTCTCAGGAACAGCGGCACATTGGTGTGGGGGTAGCCCAGCTCCCCCAGATCTGACCAGAGAGGGATTCAGAAAGGGACCTGTGTGGTAGCCTGAACTTCCTGCCTCCTACTGCCTGTGCTGAATTTGCCTGAGTTCATTCCTTTACAGCTCCTGTTCCACAAATTGCCCAAGACAGGGTGGGCTCAGCTCTCATTCCAGATGGGAGCCGAGACAGATGGTCACTTCCAGGTCAAGGAGTGAGGGACCACGGAACTGCTCTGATGGGAAGAGCCTTTTCCGTCCTAGGTCCTTGACACACTTGATTCTGAGAAGGGGACTAGGAAGCCAGCAGCTCAGGTGACCGTGGAAACAGTGTCCATTCTGCAGGTCATGGATGAAGATCCCAGGAAGCTCTTGAACAGCACATTCATCCACCCACTCTCTGCTTCAACCTATGGTCCAGGCTCTTCAGTTTGTAATCAATAGGAGGACTTAGGCTTCCATGTGGAGGCTGCTCCAGAGATACACGTGACTGTGGGGAAGGACTGAGCACAACTTGAGGACACGTAGGGCAGGTACAGTCAGGGAAGGGAGTCTGTGCTGGTGCCCAGGGAGCCCAGGGGAGGAATGATTGCTTCTGGCCCCGGGGGGATCTAGGAGGATTCGAAGAGTAAGTGACATTGGAGCACTGAGCAGATCATTAGCAGTTGGCAGACAATCTTCCCAGCTGGGCTGAGAACATCTCCCAGGTCTCCTAGGGCAGCGAAACTTTCTATAGTCAGGCACGGGCTCTGCAGAAACCTGGGTCAAGCCAGGCCACTTTCCTGGCAGCTCGCTGATGAAGGGTGGACGGTCAGGCTCTACTGGGCACCCCTTTCTTCTCTCTTCTTCGTGACTTGGACATAGCTCTGACTTATTTAACCTTGGCCTTCTAAAAATGCCTTCTGCATGCACCGCTCCTCCACCACTGCAGAATAGCATTGCTCCAATTTGACACATGTTTTTGTTTTGGTTACATTGCTGAGAATGGATCTTGGAGCTTCATGCTCCCCAGCAAGCGCCTTACCACTGAGTGCCACACTCAGGTCCCCCCACTTTTTGTGAAACTTTTATTTTGAGACAGGATATCACTCAGTTGACCTTGAAATTCACTCAGCAGCAAGATGCTGAAAAAAAATCATTTAATAAACTTCTTCCACTTAAATTCCAGAATTTTGAACTCTGGCCAGTCTTGTTTTAACCATATCCTCCTCAGTTCTCCAGCCCATACCCCAAACCGCATATTTCATCCATAAATGGTTTCAACTATAATCACTAAAATATCAGGGTTAAAAAAAAAAAAGCCATGATACCATCACTGTTCCTTCAACAATGATAAAAAAAATTCTTTAAAATATCACAAATATCCAGTCAATGATGCTGCACTCTGGATTTGCTGATTGCATTTCCAAGATCTGATCTAATATATTCCCTGTCCCCTGACTTTCCTAACAATTGTTATGTAGAGTTACAGAACCTTATTTATGTATTGGAGGGGGCAGGGTCTCCCTGTAGCCCCAGCTGCCCTGGAACTGACTATGTAGACCAGGCTGGCCTTGAATTCACAGACATCTGCCTGCCTCTGTCTCCCAAGTACTGAGATTAAAGGCACGAGCCACCATGCTGGGCTAGGTATAGGTCTTTGGACAAGAAAATTCAAAAATGGTAGTGTTCTTCAAATCAGAAGGTACACGGTGTTTGACTGGCTGGTTTCAGTGCTGGGAATCCAACATGGGTCCTGAAACTTGCTAGGCAAATGCTCTACCACTGAGCTACAGGTCAGCTACTTTACCCAACCCCTGTCTGTCACATGTGACTGGCGTCTGGGGGTTGTTGGCGGACATCTGTGGCATTACTTGGATCTGTTCACTCATTCAGTGTTGCCAACATACACTTCTTTCTCAGCAGCTGGATAACTCCCAGATGAGGACCTTCATGTGGGAAAGCTAGGTAACTCAAATCTTCTCTATCTTTCGACGTTTATTTTTGTGTATGTGCATGTGTGCAGGATATGTTTGTGTGTACATGTGTGTGCAGGTGTGCGTGCATGCATATGGAGGCCCAAGGCAGATGTTGGGTATGTCTACCTCTATCTCTCTCCACCATATTTTTTTGAGACAGGATCTCTCCCTGAGCCCAGAACACACTAATTGGATAGACTGGCTGAGGAGCGAACTCCAAGGAGCTGCCTGTCTCAGATCAGCACTCGGGCTACAGACATGACCCAGCGCGTCCAGCTTTTTACATGGGATCCAAACTCGGGTCCTCACTCTTGTGTGGTGGGCGCTTTGCCAGCGGAGGTCTCCCCCGTCTTTCTCTTCTTATACCAGTTTCCCAAAGAATGGTTTCCATCACGTCCTCCCAGAGCAAGCCTGTGGTCGGCACTGCTTTGAAGTTTGAGGGTCCCCCATTTCACGATCTTCACCTTGCCATTACTGTCCTACTTGATGCCTGAATTGTCTTGTCCTTGGCCACCAGGAACTCCCTTGACCATGTCCACTGGGAGAATCCCCTCGCTGTCTATCCTGGTGAGGAGATGCTCTAGCTTCCATGTGTACATTCATCTTATTTGTCTCAACAGAGATCCCTACACCCCGCCTGCAATCTGCCGGTGTCCTGGGTACAGTTAGATTAATCTTTCTTTAAACTGATTTTAGTTTTCTGCTGTCTTCTTGGGAGGTGATCTTTGGAAGTGGGTAAAGCTGAGATTAGAAGCTTGCTGGATCCATAATGAGTTCTGGGACTCTATAGTTAAGACATTTGGAAAAAAAAAATGGATGTAATGGGATTTTTACCTCACAGAACTATGGTTAAAGGTGAAATAAAAAGTATCTAGCCAGGAGCCCAGCTAAAGATAATAGTGTGCCAATGTGCGTCACTGTCCTTGCGTCTCTTCTGAGAAATGTCGATCACTCCTAACACCCACTCTGCTGTGCAAACTTTCAGGCCCCTTTTGATGTGACCCACTTAGACTTTGTTTCTAGACTGTTCTTCCAGACATCTGCCATCCTTACGCAGCCAGTCCGTTTTCTTCTGAGTGACTAACTCTCTCACCGATCTTTTTTTACACTGTCCCCTTTATTTGGTTTTGGTGCTGGGAATTAGACCCTAAGGCTTCCGGCCTGCTGTCCAGCGGCTCCATTACCCCGCTCCTCGACCAGCTACACTATCCCTGTCCAATCAGCTTAGACATAGAAATGGGTTTCATAAAACATTTCACACAAGTATGTTCCTGTGTTCTACACAGCACCCTGCTCCCTTCCGTCCTCCCGCTCTCTCTACTCCAGCTAATCCCCTTCATTTCTGCAGTCGTGCTTCTAATTTCATGGTATGTATACATAAAAGGCTTTGTGTATCTCTATAAAATCTAAGGTTGAGAAATTAAAGAAAATGTGATATTTATCTCTCCAAGTCCGACATTTTACTTAATAGAACAGTCTCCAGTTTAATCCATTTTCCTACAAACTCATAACTTCATTCTTCTTTGCTGATGAATAAACCTCCTGTGAGTGTGTGTGTGTGTGTGTGTGTGTGTGTACACTAAATTGTCTTTATCCAGACATTCATCTATTGATGAACAGCATCTAAGCCAATTCTATAACTTGACTGTTGTTAACAATACTGAAGTAAACATAGATGTGCAAGTGTCTCTTTGATATGTTGACCCAAGCATCCTTTGGGTATAGACCCAGGAGTGCTATAGCTGGTTCATATATATAGTAAGTCTAAAATCCCATACTAATTTCCATCATGGCTAGACTAGTTTATATTGCAATCAGCAGTGTACAAAGGTTTCCTTTTCTCTGCATCCTTGCCAGCACTTGTTACTTTTTTGTTGCTGTTTCTAATGGGAATGAGATAGATACATGGAATAATCAACAGTTCTCAAAAGATGCAGTACGAATGGACAATACCATGAAAAATGTTCAACATCCTTGGTCTTCAAGGAAATGCAAGTTAGAACTTCGACAAGACCCCATTCCCCATCAACCACCCTCTTTTGCAGTGGTTGATCCATGTGTCTTTGGCCTGTGCACATCCTGCCTGCCTGCCCAGACCGAGCTCAAGTCTGTTTGTCTTACCATTCCATAGAAGCCTGCTCAAAGTACTCACACTCAGTCAGAGCCATTCCCACCAAGACCTGCTGACCTTCCGGGCAGCCTTCCAGCATTCTGAGTCCCCTCTGATTCAGAATCACCTCAGAGTCTCTGAGGTTCTGTACCTCTCTGAGACTTCAACTAGGAATCTTCATCTCTACAGACATCCAATAGTGGATATCACAGTTGTCTGATGTGACCTCTCATCCAGAACAAGGAGAATAGGACAAATGTTGAGAGAAAGCGACTTCATTGCCAACCCAGTTATGGGAGGCAGATCTGGAAACAAAGCTGTGCTTATTGCAGCATGGTTCCCCGGAAGGGATACCTCCCCTCTGCCCCCCAGCAGCTATGAGGAACAGCACTGCAGGGCAATGAACAACGCAAAGAGGACAACCCCACTCAGGGACTGAAACCTGCACTGTGGAAGCCACAAACCCCAGAGATATTCACTCACAGGTCTAACCCGTAGCCAGAGGCTGTCTCAGAGTCAAGCCCATAGCCAGCTCTCAAGGACTGGTGTGTGGAAGGAGAGAAAGAGCTGCTATTGCAAACTAAGCTCGGTTCAACCTCCTCAAACCCCTCAGCAAGAGAAAAATTTTATATTACTCCAAAATATTAATACATACTCTTTACTCATATACAGTAATTACAGAGTCTGAAGGTACGTAAGTGATGGATAGATTCTAGAGCCCGTTAAGAGTTTTACACTGTAACAACATAGTTGCTTTCAGATAAACAGAAATAAAACAAAAATATTGTTCAGCTTTCATCTGGGGATTTGGTGCTAGCATCCACAAATGAGGGAGACCATTCACCACTTGTTTTTCTGGGACTGTGTTACTTCACTTAGCATAATGGCTTTGAGTTCCGTCCATTTACCTGCAAAGTTCATGATGTCATCTTTATCACCCAGTAGTACTCCATTGTATAGATGTACCACATTTTTGTCATCCACTCATCTGTTGAGGGGCATTTGGGTTGGTTCCAGCTCTTCACTATTGTGAAGAGAGCTGCAATAAACATGAATGTGCATGTATCTCTGTGGTAGGATGAGTCTTGTGGGTATATACCCAGGAGTGGTATGGCTGGGTCAGGTGGTAGATTCATTTTGAGTCTTTTAAGGGTTCTCCACACTGCTTTCCATAATGGTTGTACAAGTTTACATTCCCACCAACAGTGGATGAGTGTTCCCCTTTCCCCACAACCTCTCCAGAATTTGTTGTCTTTTGTTTTCTTGATCTTAGCCAGTCGTATTGGAGTGAGATGATATGAGAGTGGTTTTAATTTGCATTTCCTTAATTATTAATGATGTTGAACACTTTTTAAGATGTTTCTCAGCCATCTTTACTTCCCCACGGGTGAAATCTCTGTTCAGCTCTTTACTCCATCTTTTGAGTAGGTCATTTGTTTTCTCTGTAATTACTGTATTAGAGTGGAGAGTATGTATTAATATTTTGGAGTAATATAAAATTAAAGGAGGAAAATCTGACTTCCTAAACATAAAAAAAATTACAGAGAGAAAGATGCAGGACATTTATGGCAGAATGCATGATCTGAGGTGGGGTTGTAGGAAGGGAAAGGGGAATATGTCTAAACTGAACTGAGAAATGATGTCTGAAATACACAAAACATCAATAAAAGCATTATTTTAAAAAAGAGAGAGAGAAAAAATTGAGCTTTGGGATCCATGACTGTAGAAATGCCTGGCAGGCGTGTGCTGACAGAAGGCTGTCCCCAGGAGTAGCAGCCCTGTGGCCTGGTACAGATCTCAAATTCCAAGTGAGCCACTTCCCGGTGTGGTGGGGAATGAGAGGAAGAGGGGGAGGTTTTCAGAAATTCACTACTCTTAATAACAGAGCTCAGAGTCCCAGGTCTCTGGTAACAGTGGCTTGAAAATGCCAGCCCCTACCTTCCTTCACAGGCTCGTCACAGGAACAAACTTCAAGGGCGTGAAAGTGCCAGTGCGCCCCAGCTGCCAGCCCTGCCACCCACAGAGACCCTCCCTCCAGAGTGGGTGGCACTGGAGCTCAATAGCCTAGAGTAAAAGAAATCTGGTCTCACCGACCCTCTGGGAGCAAGCCTGACTGACCGGGTGCTGGTTTCCATGCCTTGAATACTGCCATAAAGACATTCCTAACATGTATAAAAGGCTTTTGTAGTTCCATTGGGACGAGTCACATGTGCAGGCTGTCTTCCCAGAATTCACTCTACATACATTTGTTAACCAGGCCACTGAAAAGAGGCAGGTGCTGCCAGGCAGGGCCAAGCCTTCTGGGAGGCGCTGACTGACAGCAGGATTCCTAACTCTGAGAGCTATGGAAATCCAAGCTCAGAGCAGACACTTAAGGTCATTTCCCTCTGGGATCCGGAGCGACTCTGTAGTCCACTTGCTTTCTGTTTCATTTTTTTATATTTGGTACTTAATATTTTTATTTTATATGATTAAGTGTATTGCCCACATGCGTGTGAGTGCACCCATGGCACGCAATGTCTGTGAAGGTCAGAAGAAGGCATTGGATTCCCCTGGAATTAGAGTCATGGACAGTTGTTAGCCGCTATGTGGGTGCTGGGAATCAAACCCAGGTCCTCTGCAAGAGTAGCCAGTGCTCTTAACTACTGAGCCATCTCTCTAGCCCCTTGTTTCAATTTTTTTTAATTTAAAAAAAATTTTTTTTTAATTTTATTTATTTCTGTATGTGTATGAATGTATTGTCAGCATGCAAGTTTGTGCACCCATGTCATGCAATGCCGAAGAGGGTGTCGGATTCCCCTGGAACTGGAGTTCTCCTGGAATTGGAGTTACAGACGGTTCTCGGCCGCCATGTGGGTGCTGGGGATCGAACCTGGGTCCTCTGTAAGAGCGGTCGGTGCTCTTAACTGCTAGGCCATCTCTCCAGCCCTTGTTTCAATTATTTTTAAATGAGCCAAAAGCCAGGCTCCTCTCAGCTTTCTCAGAAGGCTTCAGTGTCCACGAGAAGGGGTTTCAGTTCACCATCTTATCCCATCCATTCTCTGCTCCTGTGCCAGGACAGGCCAGGAGAATCCCAGAAAGATGGCCACCTGTCATCTCAAATATCATGGGACCAGTAGGCCGCACTGAGCTGCAGAGCCAGACAGTGATGAGGATCAGGTTGCCGAGATATCCTCACGTAGACTTAAAGGATGCTGGTTCTCAGATAGCTCAGCTGTGTGCCCTAGTACCCAATTTGGCTTACCCAAGACCAGGTATAAACAAAATAATTCTTTCTTTTGTTAGGTAATTTGTTGGTTCCAGGAGTTTCTCTATTATTCATCCTAAATTCTTCCAAATCAGCTTGAATAAAGCTAACAATGCCAACCGTTCCCGTGGAGATGAGGGGGAAGAGGGGAGATCAGAGAGGAGGGTGGAGGAAGAGCTAGGAAGCTCTGGGAAGGGAGACTGGCAGACATGGGTAAGCGGGAAGACGCCCCCAGGTCTGCGGATGTCCCATGATTCTCAGACTGTCCCCCAGGTCTGCGGATGTCCCATGATTCTCAGACTGTCCCCCCAGGTCTGCGGATGTCCCATGATTCTCAGACTGTCCCCCCAGGTCTGCGGATGTCCCATGATTCTCAGACTGTCCCCCCAGGTCTGCGCATGTTCCCATCATTCTCAGACTATCTCCCCGCAGTCTTACTTGTGTTGTTTCCCCTCAGCCTGACCCCTCCACATCTCTCAAGATCTGCTTCCAGGTTTTGCTCTAGGGCGCTTTGCAAGAGCCCCTCCCTCTTCTAATCAGGAACCTTATTTTCCTCTGGCCTACTTAGAGCTGTTGAGTCCTCTCATTTTCTCATTCGTTCCAGGCCAGTTGAGGCAAAGCTCTGGCCAGGAAACCAGGCACTGCTGTAGCAAGGCAGACCGCAGCTACCAGGGGCCTTCTTCCTCTAAAAAGGTATAAACTGATGTCGTATGGCTGTATTGGTACAAAGGTGAATCTGTATTACCTATGACAATGTTCTCCTCAAACTAAAAGTTTAGGGTTATTTTTCCCTTTGAATTTTAAAAGAAATGAACATTAAAAGGCTTCCAAGAGCCCATCACAGTGCTCCAGCCCTTCTGGACCCCAGCCCTGACAGTCACTGGCTTCAGTGAGCTGATAGTCTAGTCTGGCTCAGGGTCAGGGTCATGAGCTCAGTATCGGCTGTATATGAGACCATCCTGGAGCTTATTGGAAACCCCCCTCCAACAGGCACTCGCACCGGGCACAGGCTCCCAGGGGACATGACCTGGACAGCAGTATTTTTTGTGGCTGCCCAGGTGATAAAGGGTGGAGAGTTTTAGGAAAAAGACTTGGGATTGAGGCCCTGTGTTTAAAGCTTAAACCCAGGGCTGGAATGCAGCCCATGCGTTGTACCCTGATCATCTTAGAGTGTGCCATGTAGGGGCATAAAGCACCTCATCCTGTCGTACAAACATCACAACCATCTCTCTCCAGAAATCTAGTTAAACTAAACTTCTATTAACCCTTACCAATAGCTTCCTATGTTCTTCTTCCACAGACACTTGCCACTACTTGCTACACTACACTCTGTCTCTGTAGATTTAACTCTAGGGCCCTCCTGTAAGTGGAAGCCCATGGTGTCTGCTTTTTGTAACTGGCTCGTTTCACTTAGCACTATGTCCTCAAGTTTCATCAATATTGTGGTGTTGGCATTTCCTTCTTTTTCAAGGCTGAATAGTAGCCCGTTGTATAGCTAGATCACACTATCGTAGGAGACTGTTTCTTGTCCATTGCTGCATGGAAGCTGCTAGAACCATGCTGACACACAGGAGGCATCCACCTCATGCTACAAGAATGATTTCAATGAAATAACCCAGCTGAAGTGCTCTTTCAGACACAAGGGAACCTTATAGAAATACCAGCCATTGCCATGACCTTCTGTCATTCTAAACTCAGATGTTCAAACAGAGACTGGGTCTTGGGAGTTCTGGGAAGACTTTCCACTCTCCCAGGTCACTCCTCACAAGCAAGAAGGGCTGAGTAGATGCCATCAGTCAAGGTTCCATATCACTGGTGCTTCTCAGCTTGTCCCTGGAGATCCCCTAACCCAGAAAACTATCTGAGGGAGCACTTCTAGGAGCCAGGCAGGTCCTCCCACCCGCATGGCTTCCTGGAGACCTGCTGTGTTGGTTATTAGCAGCTCTCTGTCATCCTTGGCCTCATTTGGGGGCGGGGGGGGGCTGTCCCTGCTTTCCTTGTGCATGAGTCTCTACTTCCAAGAAAGCCAAAGGCAGTAGGATCCTCCATCAGTCAAGGAGCCATAAAAAGCAGTGACCACGACCCTCCACCCTGCCATACCACTCTCCATCTGCAGGGAGCCGGGGGTTTTAAGTGGCCGTTTGCCATTCCAGAAGGCAGGAGGCCATTTTCAATTTCTCTTTGAACAAATTCCAGGAGATCAAGATTTGGTGTCCTGAAGATGGGCAGCTAGCACCCTTTCTTTCTCTTTTGGCGTGTGTGCATGTGCATGCACACGTTCCTGTGCATACAACTGCACATGTGCACGAGTGCCTGTGCGTGTGTGTGCATGCATGTGGACACCAGAACACTAGCTCAGGTGTTTCTTGTGAGTTGTTTACCTTGTATTTTGAGACAGAACCTTTGCTGGCTAGTGGCTTGCACCCTGTTTAGATAAATTTCATAGTTAGAGAGCAGAAGGCCCTCCTGTCTCTGCCTCCTTGGTACTGAGATTATGAGTGCACACCATTACACCCAGGGCTCTTGATGTGCGTGCTGGAGACCAAACTCAGGTCTTCATGCTGAGCACCTTATCAGCAGAGCCATCACCCCAAATCCCAGCACCGTGGCCTTCTGGTCACATGTTCGTGGCACAAAGCCAGGCCCTGAGATGGCTCTGGTACCTGACCTACCCTCTGCCCCAGCACAGAGGTGTCAGAAGCGGGTGAAAGCCACCAGGAGTGCTGTGAGGCACATACATGGAAGAAGGCTGTTAAATCTTCCCACAGAAATCCGGAGGACGCTTAACCTCCAAGTGGAGCCTCACAGTCTGGACATTTGAAGGGGGCCTCCTCTGTCTTCAGCTGTCAAGATGTGGACAACTCAGCGTGGTGGCCTTTGACACAAAGCAATAATTGTCAAAAGAGGGTCAGGGCTTCACGAGCTAGAAAAACACAAGAGTGCCCCTCCAGAGGGGAGCAGGTCCTGGTCATTTAACAGGTCAGGGAACTTCCTCTGCTGCCATCTGCGTCCTTGCTGCCTCATCAAGACATCTGACGTGAATGACAACCTCTGGTCTCCCTGATGGGGAAAGGGGCTGGTGATATGCCCCGCACCTAGAGTGCTACTTGACAGAAAACTCCACAGAATAATAATAATAATAATAATAATAATAATAATAATCACTTCATGGTCTTTTGTTTTAATACAGAAAGAACAAATAATCACAGAAACTCTGGGAACAACAGGAAAGTTCACAAATGAAATACGAGTCACCTGGAATTTCCTCCAGAACTGTTCCTAAGGTGACGTAGACCCCCTGGTGTGTCTGTGCTTTTTATGTGTGTGTGCATGGATGTATTTAGGCATGTGCACATGTCTGCACTGATGTTTTTAAGAGAAAACACTTTGACTTGTAATAGAAGTCACTCATCAGTATAAGAAAAATTGCTATGAGATCATGGACATTTTAATACTTCAGTGTTTAATGATGTTTAGGTAGTTTTGGTTAACTTCAGCCAAATTTTCCAAACTGTAGTCCACAAAACAGATTGTGTAATTTGTTATAAAAGCTGAGAAATGCTGCAGACCCTATGAGGATTCACATGAACTCCAGCAATGAAGAGACTGGTAAACATTGTTTACCCAGTGTGGTGGGCCAGGGACCAGGGACTGTGTCTTTGTAGGATGGTGATGTGCATGGCTCAGTGAGTCATGCCTCCTTGGAGTCTTTTCCAGTTCACTGGGCCTGAGAGAAGCTAATCCCAGGTCACTGGGGGGTCGTGATAGCGAGAAGGAAGGGAAAAGGCGGATTAGCACTTGCTGGGTGTGACTCTGTATAGTTCCATGCTTTTCCCAGGCAGACGAAAGGAAAGAACCCCAAATCCTCGGTACTTTATTATATTAAGTGTCATTGCCAAGGGTTTTCTTCCTTAGTGAATAAAGGAAAGAAGGGTGGCAGGGGTGGGGGTGATAGGCAGTGGAAGAAGAAAAGAAATCCAGGCATCATTTTTATAAAAACAACAACAACAACAACAACAACAACAGTGATTTGCTTACGTCATAAACTGGCACTACACCATGCTAATCCTTCGAGGACTGCTTTTTTCTACTTGATACATCATGGACAATGGCTGGGGTGGGCCTCATTGGGGAGCACCTACCCAGGTTCGATCCCCAGCACCCACATGGCAGCTAAGAACCGTCTGATACTCCAATTCCAGGAGAACTCCAGTTCCAGGGGAATCCGAGACCCTCTTCTGACCTCCGTGGCATTGCACAACACGGGTGCACAGACCTGCATGCAGACAGTACATTCATACACATACAGAAATAAATAAAATAAAATAAAATAAAATAAAAAATAAAATAAAAAACCATGCATTTGGTGTATACAGTTGGATGACTATGGACATAAATGTACATCAGTGATAACCTCACCAAAATCAAGGTAACAGATACATCTATCACCTGTAAACTTTCCTTGCATCTTTTTTGGAGTTTGTTGTTTCTTTTTGCGGGGGAGTGTTTTTGAGGCAGGGTCTCCCTGTACTCCCAGCTGGCCTGGAACTCACTCTGTAGACCAGGCTGGCCTTGAGCTCACAGAGGTCTGCCTGCCTGTGTGTCCCAAGTGCTGGGATTAAAGGTGTGCACCACCATGCCCAGCTTTGTGTTTTTGTTTTATGGTGACAGCAATACTTTATATTCTCTCTCTCTCTCCCTCTCTCTCTTTTTCCTTTCACTGTACCTAAGCTGGCTGGGAACTCCACATCCTCTTGTCTTGGCCTCCCCAAGTGCTGAGATTACCAGTACGAAGCACCACATCTGGCTTTCCCTTGCCAAATTTTTGAGTGCACACTATTACTATCTATATTTTTGCTGCACAGCAGAACTCTAGGAATTCTTCAGCTTGAGTAAATGAAACTCTATATCAATTAAGGCAATCTTCAGTTTCTCTCCTTTTCTTGAAACCACCATCCTGTTCTCTGCTTCTGTGAGTTTATTTAGACACTTGGTGATAGAATTCGACTTCTGTGACTAGACTTATTTTACTTAGAATAATGACTTCAAGGTTTGTCCATAAAATAGCCAGACTTTTTTTTGAGACAGGGTCTCCCTATAGCTCCAGCTGTCCTGGAACTCACTCTGTAGACCAGGCTGGCCTTGAACTCACAGAAATCCACCTGCCTCTGCCTCTCAAGTGCTATGATTAAAGGCATGCACCACCATGCCCAGCTTAAAAACATTCTTTTTTTTTCATTTGTTCAAGATGATATTTAACTTGCTCTTTCTTTTTTATTGTTATTAAACTTTTTCCATAAGTCATACATCATTTCTCAATCGAATCTAGAGTTGCTTCCCTTTCTATGCTCCCACCCCACCTGAGTCCCTGCACTCTGCCATACATGTCCTACATTTTTTTTCTGAGTCTTTCCAAAGTTTTTTTCAGTTCTTTTGTTGTTGTTCTCTCCAACTTGTATTGCTACAGTATATATACATATATATACATAGTTATATATATCAATATATATACATACATACACATATCACTTGAATTGGAGAAATTTTTTTTCCTAAAAGATGCCATGTTTTCCTTAAGGAAGTGCTCCAAGGGTCCTCCTTGGCAATCCCAAACAACCATCAATCCTGCACTTTTGCTCCACATTGGGGTCTTTCCCTCCCATAGTCCCCCAAAATGAAGTCCAATAAGCACATGTCCTATCTTGATCCCCCTGTACTGGCCTCCATGATACAGCCCAGATAGTCCAACCATGGCCATCTATATTCTGACAAGGCTGACATCGCCTTAGCTGTTTAGTCCACAAGCTGGGTATCTCAGTAGTCCCCATCTGGCATTGAAGGTTTAGAGGATTCTTGGAGAGACATGAGTCTTCAGTCCATATTGGAAGGTTAAAAAGCTATGTCTCATGTCTTTGAGGGGTGTAAACAGTGGTGGCAGCCACAGAGTAGATGCACTTGCCAGTAAGAATTGAAGACAGGCCAAACGACAGTGCTCCCTCTTTTTTCTTTTTGTGTTTTTACTAAGATCTCAAGTTTTATGTCTGTAGTATACTTTATCTTGTCTTACTGATTATTTATTTCTGGTTGTACTTTACTTTCGGATGCTTAAGGCCACACAGTTAGCCCAGATTAATCAAGGTTTTTGTTTTCTCTAGATCAGTTGAGGATCTGGTCCTCAGGGGTCTTTCGGGGTTTTTTTTTGGGGGGGGGGGGGGGGGGAGCACCTTGCTCCTTTCAGCTTTTCATTTACCAGTTCCATCCACATGAGGACAAAATCAGGTCTTGCTAAACCAGGCTTCCACTTCTGAAACATGAACAGACTTTCCTCTTTATATACTGGACACTGGCTGAAGTCCCATAAGTGGATCTGCAAGACCTCCCTGAACAGGAAGACTGGTGACCCACATTTGCAGTACATTTCAAGAGATGTCCCCATGCATAATCCCCTAAGACTTGGTTGACCTCTGAGGGCAAGGAACAAAGTTATCCCTTAGGTCTGTTGGCCAAATTGGTATGGGCATTAAGTATGGTTGTTAAGCACCCAGAAAGGTTAAGTTGCACCAGCCTATTACATTGTACCTATATTAAAATTGTATCCTTTGGAAACAAACTGTATGTTATTTCCATGTCATATTTCTTGATTTGTATCTTTCCATTTTAATCCCATATTACTCTAAAAGATGCACACATACCCTCCATCATATACCAAAATCCCAAGGTCTGAAAATAAATGTTAGGTCATCTCTAGAACCTGTTTAGGGATTCACAAAGCAAGAGCACAGTTGTCTTCATATCATGAGGAATATAACATTAACGTTGTTCCTTTTGTCTTACAACTAGGTACTTGGTACTAGCATCCACAGACGAGGGATACCATTCGTCTTTTGTTTTTCTGGGACTGCATTACTTCACTTAGCATACAATCTTCTAGTTCCATCCATTTACCCGCAAATTTCATGATGTCATCTTTCTTTGCTGCTGCATAGTACTCCATTGTGTAGATGTACCACATTTTCTGTATCCACTCATCGGTTGAGGGGCACTTGGATTAGTTCCAGCTCTTCTCTATTGTGAAGAGAGCTGCAATAAACATGGCTATACATATCTCTCTGCTGTAGGAAGAGTCTGATGGATATATACCCAGAAGTGGTATGGCTGAGTCAGGTGGTAAGCTCATTTTGAGTCTTTTAAGGTTCTCCATACTGCTTTCCATAGTGGTTGTACAAGTTTGCATTCCCACCAGCAGTAGATGAGTGTTCCCCCTTCCCCACACCCTCTCCAGCATTTGGTATCATTTGTTTTCTTGATCCTAGCCAGCCTTATCGGAGTGAGATGATATCTTAAAGTGGTTTTAATTTGCATTTCCTTAATTATTAGTGATGTTGAACACTTTTTAGGATGTTTCTCAGCCGTCTCTAATTCCTCACTTGTGAAGTCTCTGCTCAGCTCTTTACTCCATCTTTTGAGAGAGTCATTTGTTTTCTTCTTTGTTTTTTGAGTAGTTCATATATTCTGGAAGTTAATGCTCTGTCAGATGTATAAGCAGTGAAGGTTTCCTCCCACTCTGTGGGTTTTCTCTTCACTTCCCTGATTGTGTCTTTTGCTGTACAGAAACTTAGAAATTATCCCTGAAAGTATAGTCGTGGTTCTTTTTTCTTTTTGGTCTTTTCAAGACAGGGTATCCCTGTAGCCCCAGCTGTCCTGGAACTCACTCTGTAGACCAGGCTAAGCTTGAACTCACAAAGATCTGCCTGCCTCTGCCTCCCGAGTGCTAGGATTAAAGGTGTGTGCCACCATGCCCAGCTAAGACAGTACTTAGCTGCCATGTGGGTGCTGTGAACCAAACCCTGGTCCTCTGCAAGAGCAGTTGGTGCTCTTAACTGCTGAGCCATCTCTCTAGCCCTGATTTTTTTTCCTTTTAAAGGCTTAATAGTGCTCCATTTTGTGTGTGTGTGCGTGTGTGTGTATGTCTATGTGTCTGTGTGTATTATACTTCTTTTAATATTTTATTTATTATTTTATATTATATGTATATGTATATGGCTTGCATGTATGTATGTGTACCTGTGTCATGCAATTCCCGCAGAGGACAGAAAAAGGACATTGGATCCCCTGGAAGTAGAGTTGTTGGCTGTAACGTGGGTGCTGGAACTCTAACTTGGGTCCTCTGCATTAACAGCCAATGCTCTTAATGCCAAGCCATCTCTCCAGCCCCGTATTACACTTCTTTTATCTATTCTTCTGCTAATAGACATTTGGGTTGATTCCAAATGCTGCAAAACACTGCAGTGAACATGGAGGGCAGATATTGCTTCAGGACAGTGATCTTACTTCCTTGGATATATACACTCAGGAGTGGGATTGTGCAATCATATGGCAGTTCTACTTCCATTTTCTTGAGTGGTCTCTGTACTGTGCTCCATGGTGAAGACACCATTTTACATTTCTACAGACACAACACGCGTTTAGACTTTGGTTTTTGTTGGTTTTTTTTAGACTTTGTGTTTTTCATAATGGCCACCCTAACATAGAAAGCCTAGCTAAAGCAAATGCAGCAAATGCTAAACAGGAATCCCCCCCCCCATTGCCAAAAGAGTGTCCAATTGGATTCTTTGGAGAAACTTCAGAACAGAAAGGGAAGAGTGAGTTAGACTTCCAATAGAAAGCCTAAAGCTTAGACAAGTCAACACTCCATAAGCAAGGAGAAAAGAAAAAAAAAATCAATCAAACAAAGAAGGCATCTGAAGGAGGCAATCAAAGCAAGCCTTCAACACAGTGAAGAGGCATTTGGGATTCACATTGGAATACAGGCAAAGAGAAACCCACACGCCAGGGACACAAAGAAGAGACAACATGGGAAAGGTGCAGGATAATTCCACTCCAAGCTCTACCAACCCTGTGGAAAACTCCTACAGTGGATCCCCCTGGGTATGGCCCAGGACACAGATATTAGAAGTACCATTGTGGACATACTCAAAGAAATCAAAAACTATAAAGAACAAGTCAGAGAACTTAAGAGAGAGAATGAAAAACTCAAGAAAGAACTAGAGAGAAAGAATGAAAAAATCCAGAAGAAGTGGAAACACTGAAAAGATCCCATGCTGAAAAAGATAAGGAAACCAACCAGTGAAGCAAAGGGCTACAGGAAGGGATTGAGAAGCTCCAAAAGGAATGGAAATACTAAAGAAATCAGAAGAGGAAATGAAAAAGGAAATCAAACACTCATCCAATCAAGAGGAAAGGAATGGAAAAAGCCTCAGAAGCAGAATGGAGGAAGCAGAACAAAGAATATCAGACCTGGAAGATAACACAGAACAACTAAAAACCTCAAGTAAAGATTATGAAAAAATTTAAAAATTTACACAAAAGTGGAGCAACCAGGAACTGTAGGACACTATGAAAAGATCAAACCTCTGCATCATAGGAATAGAGGAAGGAGAAGAATCCCAAGAGAATGGTATTGATCAGATCATCAACATAATAATAGATGAAAATTTCCCCAAACTAAAAAAGGACAAACCAATACAAATACAAGAAGCACATAGGACTCCAAACAGACAAGATCAGAAAAAAACTCTCTATGCCATAACATAGTTAAAACGCTGGACGCCCAAAACAAAGACAAAATTCTGAAAGCCACAGAGAAAAACAAGTTACATACAAGGGGAAACCTATCGGAATTACAACTGACTTCTCAGTGCAAACTATGAAAGCAAGAAGAACGTGGAGCAAAGCATTCCCAGTGTTAAAGGACTAGAGTAGCCAACCCAGGATACTATACCCAGCAAAAATGTCAATTACAGTTGAAGGAGAGAGAAAAATCTTCCATGATACAAACAAGATGAAAGAATACAGGTCCGGAAAACCAACCCTCCAGAGAATACTTAAAGCAATTCAAAGGACAGAAGAAAGGAGCAACTATCCCCAGGCACCTAGAAAGAGAAATGAATAAAAGCATAACTGCGCAAGTAGAAACCTAGACCAAAAATGCAAATGGATAATAAGGTGAAAGTAAGCAACACACATCTTTCAGTTATAACCTTAAATATTAATGGACTAAACTCCCCAATCGAAAGACATAGACTGGGAGATTGGATTAGGAAACAGAACCCATCAATATGCTGTCTACAAGAAATGTATCTTACCTTCAAGGATAGGCACCACCTTAAAATGAAAGGATGGAAAAAAATATTCCAAGCAAATGGCACCAAAAAAGAGGGGCTGGAGAGATGGCCTAGCGGTTAAGAGTGCCGACTCTCTTTCAGAGGATCCAGGTTTGGTCCCCAGCACCCACATGGCGGCTGAGAACCATCTTTGACTCCAGTTCCAGGGAAATCTGATGCCCTCTTCTGATCTCCTCAGCATTGCATGACACGGGTGCACAGACCTACATGCAGACAGTACATTCATACACATATGTAAATAATAAAATTAAAAAGAATAAAGCAGGTGTTGCTATTTTAATATCAAACAAAATAGACTTCAAAGTAAAAGAAATCAGAAGAGACAAAGAAGGCCATTACATTCTTATCAAAGGAACAATTCACCATGAAGATTTCACAATTATGAATATATATGCACCAAACTCTAGTGCACCAAACTTTATAAAGACAATTCTCCAGGACCACAAGGCACAGATTAACCCCAGTACACTCATAGTAGGGGACTTCAATACCCCACTGGGCCCTTTGGACAGGTCAACTGGACAAAGAATAAACAGAGAGACATCTGAACTGAATGATACAATACAACGAATGGAAATCACAGACATCTACCTAATACCAGAAATACACTTTCTACTCAGCACCCCATGGAACATTCTCCAAAACCAACCACATACTGGGACACAGAAGAAAACTCCACAAATACAAAAAGATTGAAATAATTTCATGCATTCTATCAGACCACAGTGCAATAAAGCTCACTATCAACACCAGGATAAGCCCTATTATCTACAAGAACACATGGAGACTGAACAACACACTCCCAAATAATGAATGGGTCAAGGAAGAGATAAAGAAAGAAATAAAAGCATTCCTGGAACTGAATGAAAGTGATAATACAACACAACAAAACCTATGGGCTACTTTAACTGCAGTCCTAAGAGGTAAGTTCATAGCCCTGGGTGCCTACATCAAAAAAAACAGAAAGAGCACAAGTAAACGATCTAACACTGTAGCTAAAAACACTTGAGAGACAACAACAGATGAACACTAAACAAAACAGACAGGAAGAAATAACAAAAATCAGAGCAGAAATCAATGAAAGAGAAACAAAGGAAACAATACAAAAAAATCAATGAATCCAAAAGTTGGTTCTTTGAGAGAATAAACAAGACAGACAGACCTCTAGCCCAGTTAACCAAAAGAAAGAAGGAACAACTCCAAATCAATACAATCTATGATGAAAGGGGAAATCACAACAGACAATGAAAAGATTCAGACAATCATATGGGAATACTTCAAAAACCTTTACTCAACTAAGTATGAAAACCTAGAAGAAATAGATGAATATCTGAAATCCTGTGAATCACCAAAGCTCAACCAAGAAGAGAACAACAGCTTAAACAGACCCATAATATATAAAGAAATTGAGGAGATGTCCTGAGGCCAGCAGAAGGTACCTGGGCACGGGCTGAAGAGCCCCCCTACCCCACACCGCCAACTGGGATTACGAAGGCATCTGAAGGAGGCAAGCAAAGCAAGCCTTCAACACAGTGAAGAGGCATTTAGGACTCACATTGGAATACAGGCAAGGAGAAGCCCATATGCTAGGATCACAAAGAAGAGACAACACTGGAAAGGGGCAGGATAATCCCTCGCCAAGCTCTACCAACCCTATGGAAGACTTCTTCAGTGGGATCCCTCTGGGGATGCCCCAGGACACAGATATCAGAAACACAACTGGGAACATATTTAAAGAACTACAAGATTATAAAGAACAAATCAAAGAACTAAGAAAAGAGAATGAAGAACTCAAAAAGGACTTAGAGAGAGAGAATGACAAGCTCCGGGAGGAAGTAGAAACACTGAAATGATCCCATGCTGAAAAAGATAAGGAAACCAACCAGCAAAGCAAGGAGCTACAAGAAGAGATTGAGAAGCTCCAAAAAGAAGTAGAAATACTAAAGAAATAAGAAGAGGAAATGAAAAAGGAAATCAAACACTCATCCATTCAAGAGGAAAGGAATGGAAAAAGCCTCAGAAGCAGAATGGAGGAAGCAGAACAAAGAATATCAGACCTGGAAGATAACACAGAACAACTAAAAACCTCAAGGAAAGATTATGAAAAATTTAAAAATACACAAAAGTGGAACAACCAGGAACTGTGGGACACTATGAAAAGATCAAACCTCCACATCATAGGAATAGAGGAAGGAGAAGAATCCCAAGAGAATGGTATTGATCAGATCTTCAACAGAATAATAGATGAAAACTTCCCCAAACTAAAAAAGGACAAACCAATACCAATACAAGAAGCACATAGAACTCCAAACAGACAAGATCAGAAAAGAAATTCTCCACGCCACATCATAGTTAAAATGCTAGACACCCAAAACAAAGACAAAATCCTTAAAGCCACAAGAGAAAAACAACAAGTGACCTATAAGGGGAAACCTATCAGAATTACAACTGACTTCTCAGTGCAAACTATGAAAGCAAGAAGAACCTGGAGCAAAGCATTCCCAGTGTTAAAGGACAATAGATGCCAACCCAGGTTACTATACCCAGCAAAAATGTCAATTATAGTTGAAGGAGAGAGAAAAACCTTCCATGACATAAACAAGTTGAAAGAATACATGTCCGGAAAACCAACCCTTCAGAGAATACTTGAAGCAATTCAAAGAACAGAAGAAAGGAGCAACCAACCCCAGGCACCTAGAAAGAGAAATCAATAAAAGCATAACTGCAGAAGTAGAAACCTAAACCAAAACCGCAGATGGATAATAAGGCAAAAGGAAGCAACACAAACCTATCAGTCATAACCTTAAATATTAATGGACTAAATTCCCCAATCAAAAGACATAGACTGGGAGACTGGATTAGGAAACAGAATCCATCGATATGCTGTCTACAAGAAACACATCTTACCTTCAAGGACAGGCACCACCTTAAAGTGAAGGGATGGAAAAAAATATTCCAAGCAAATGGTACCAAAAAGAAAGCAGGTGTTGCTATTTTAATATCGGATAAAATAGACTTCAAAGTAAAAGAAATCAGAAGAGACAAAGAAGGCCATTACATTTTCATCAAAGGAACAATCCACCAAGAAGATTTCACAATTATGAATATATATGCCCCAAATTCTGGTGCACCAAACTTTATAAAGACAATTCTCCAGGACCACAAGTCACAGACTAACCCCAGCACACTCATAGTGGGAGATTTCAATACCCCACTGAGTCCTTTGGATAGGTCAACAGGACAAAAAATAAACAGAGAGACATCTGAACTGAACGATATGATACACCAAATGGACCTCATAGACCTCTACCGAACATTCCATCCTAATACCAGAGAATACACTTTCTACTCAGCACCCCACGGAACATTCTCCAAAATCGACCACATCCTGGGACACAGAAGAAACCTCTACAAATACAAAAAGATTGAAATAATTTCATGCATCCTGTCAGACCACAGTGCAATGAAGCTCAACATCAACACCAGGACAAGCCCTCCTGCCTACAAGAACACATGGAGACTAAACAACACACTCTTGAATAATGAATGGGTCAAGGAAGAGATAAAGAAAGAAATAAAAACATTCCTGGAACTGAATGACAATGACAATACAACACAACAAAACTTATGGGATACCTTAAAAGCAGTCCTAAGAGGGAAATTTATAGCCCTGGGTGCCTACATTAGAAAAACAGAAAGAGCACAAGTGAATGATCTAACACTACAGCTAAAAGCACTTGAGAGGCAACAACAGATGAACCCTAAACGCAACAGACAGGAAGAAATAACAAAAATCAGAGCAGAAATCAATGAAATAGAAACAAAGAAAACAATACAAAAAATCAATGAAGCCAAAAGTTGGTTCTTTGAAAGAATAAACAAGATAGACAGACCTCTAGCCCAGTTAACAAAAAGAAAGAAGGAACAACTCCAAATCAATACAATCTGTGATGAAAAGGGAAATATCACAACGGACAAGGAAAAGATCAAGAAAATTATATGGGAATATTACAAGAACCTATATTCTACCAAGTTTGAAAATCTAGAAGAAATGGATGAATATCTGAAATCTTGGGAATCACCAAAGCTTGGCCAAGAGGAGACCAGCAGCTTAAACAGACCCATAACATATGAAGAAATAGAGGATGTAGTAAGAAGCCTCCCAACTAAAAAAAGCCCAGGCCCAGACGGTTTCACAGCAGAATTCTATAAAACATTTCAAAAAGACCTACAACCATTATTTCTGAAACTGTTTAGAAGTATACAATCAGAGGGAACTCTCCCAAATTCCTTCTATGAAGCCAACATCACTCTATTACCAAAACCAGGCAAAGATACAACTAAAAAGGAGAATTATAGACCCATCTCCCTCATGAACACAGATGCCAAAATTCTAAACAGAATACTGGCAAATCGCATACAGACCCACATCAAGAAGATCATCCATCATGACCAAGTTGGATTCATACCAGAGATGCAGGGATGGTTCAACATACGAAAATCAATAAACATCATCAAACACATAAACGGAATCAAAGACAAAAACCACACCATCATCTCAATTGATGCTGAAAAAGCCTTTGACAAAATCCAGCATCCCTTCATGCTTAAAGTCCTAGAAGGAATTGGATTGGAGGGATCATTCCTCAATGTAATCAAAGCCATATACAGGAAACCCACAGCCAATATCATCCTAAATGGGGAAATGACAGAAACATTCCCTTTAAAGGTAGGAACTCGGCAAGGCTGCCCCCTATCACCACTCCTCTTCAATATAGTGCTTGAAACACTTGCTAGAGCAATAAGGCAAGAAAAGGATATTAAAGGAGTACTAATTGGAAAAGAGGAAGTCAAACTATCCCTATTTGCTGATGATATGATTGTTTACTTAAGGGATGCAAAAAACTCCACCAGAAAACTCCTAGAAACGATTAACAGCTTCAGCAAAGTGGCAGGATACAAAATTAACCTTAGAAAATCAATGGCCTTTCTTTACACCAAGAACAAGCAACTGGAGAAAGAATTCAAAGAGACCTTCCCACTCACAATAGCCTCAAAAACAATAAGATACCTAGGAACAAACCTAACCAAAGACACCAAAGACCTCTACAACAAAAATTTTAAACCCTTAAAGAAAGAAATTGAAGAAGACCTCAGAAGATGGAAAAACCTCCCATGCTCATGGATTGGGAAAATTAACATTGTAAAAATGTCCATTTTACCAAAACTCTTGTATAGATTTAATGCAATCCCAATCAAAATCCCCAAGAGTTTCTTCACAGGCTTGGAAACAAAAGTTCTTAAATTCATTTGGAAAAACAAAAGACCCCGAATAGCCAAATCAATCCTGAGTGAAAAGAGCTACACAGGAGGGATCTCTATACCAGATTTTAAACTATACTACAGGGCTATAGTCATAAAAACAGCCTGGTACTGGCACAAAAACAGACCTGTTGACCAATGGAACAAAACCGAAGATCCAAATCTGAGCACATACAATTTCAGCCATCTCATATTTGACAAGGGGGCCAAGAAACCACAATGGAGAAAAGACAGCATCTTCAGCAAGTGGTGTTGGCAAAACTGGATCACCACTTGTAGAAGAATGAAATTAAACCCCTACCTCTCACCCTGTACAAAAGTCAACTCCAGATGGATTAAAGACCTCAACGTGAAACCCCAAACTCTGAAGGTGATAGAAGAAAAAGTTGGCAGCAGACTACAAGACATAGGCGTAGGAAAAGACTTCCTAAATCAGACAGCAGCTGCACAAGAATTAAGGTCGACAATTGACAAATGGGACCTCATTAAACTCAAAAGCTTCTGTACATCAAAAGAAACAATCAAGGAAGTGAAGAGAAATCCCACAGAGTGGGAGGAAACCTTCACTGCAGAAACATCTGACAAAGCATTGATTTCCAGAATATATAAACTACTCAAAAAACAAAGAAGAAAGAAAACAAATGACCCACTCAATAGATGGAGCAAAGAGCTGAACAGAGACTTCACAAGTGAGGAATTAGAGATGGCTGAGAAACACCTTAAGAAGTGTTCAACATCACTAATCATTAAGGAAATGCAAATGAAAACCACTTTAAGATATCATCTTACTCCAATAAGACTGGCTAGGATCAAGAAAACAAATGATACCAAGTGCTGGAGAGGTTATGGGGAAAGGGGAACACTCATCCACTGCTGGTGGGAATGTAAACTCGTACAGCCACTATGGAAAGCAGTGTGGAGAACCCTTGGAAGACTTGGAATGAACTTGCCACCCGACCCAGCCATACCACTCCTAGGCATGTACCCTCAAGACTCATCTTACTACAGAGATACATGCACAACCACGTTTATTGCAGCTCTCTTCACAATAGCCAGGAGCTGGAACCAACCCAAGTGCCCCTCAACTGACGAGTGGATAGAAAAAATGTGGTACATCTACACAAAGGAGTGCTATGCAGCAGTAAAGAAAGCTGACATCATGAACTTTGCAGGTAAATGGATGGAACTAGAAGATATTATGTTAAGTGCAGTAACACAGTCCCAGAAAAACAAACGACGAATGGTATCTCTCATATGTGGATGCTAGCACCAATTACCTAGTAGTAAGTATTTCTTGTGCAGGGCTCCTTGTGCTTTTGTCCAAGTAGTTGGGAGTGGCGCATATTGGAAAGAAGAAGAACAACAACAACAGAAAAGACTGCGTCAAAGAACTGACTGAAACGTTGAACTTCTGTAACTTCTATATCGAGAATTTTGAGAAAGACTGAGAAAGATGAAAAGCATGTTTGGCAGAATGCATGAGCTCTGGTGGGGTGGGGGGTAGGGAGGGGGACACAGGACTAGATTTGATTTGTAACATAATCTTGTACAAAATTTATATATATATAACAATAAAAAAAGAAAATGCCATAATAAACCCATCACTTTTTATGCTAATTTTTTTAATAAAAAGAGCCTGTTCATGTATTTCTGCAGTAAGAGAGTCTTGTGGGTATATACCCAGGAGTGATATGACTGGGTCAAATGGCAAGCTCATTTTGAGTCTTTGGAAATATTGTGCATCAGTGGCAGCCATATGCCTGTATATCCCAAATCTAATTGGCTATTAGCTCTCTCTTTGGAGGAATAACCCATGACTGATGACACAAGCTTACATCCTCTAGTGGTTAGGAGATGTTATAAGCCACAGTAAGACCCTGGCATATTTTACAGAAAAAATATAATTCATGGATTAACATACTATCCAAACATCTGTGTCTATACCAGAGTATCCTACCACAACAAGTAGTACTGTTTAAATACCTGTATATCTAATTGCTTGTGCTTCATTAGTAGGATTGAAAGGTTATTCCTGGACAAACTGTCACCCCTTGAAAGGAAACAGCCAGAATTGACCAAAGTCCAAGACATAGCTCCAGAGAAAGTAGACTGTTTTGCTTCTCATCCACCTGTGCCCCTTTTCTAAGCCTAGGGAACAATCTGCAGAAGAGGGGGCATGGTAGAATGTAAGGACTGCGATTGGGGTGAATGGTGAAACTACAGCATATAGCCTGGACACTCATCTGATCAACTTGATTGAACATACAAGCCCCCCCAGCTGGATGGTGGGACCCATGGGCTGTGTGGGTTTGGGCACAACTGCTTGCAAATTGGTTTTACATGAAGGATGCTTGTACTCATAAATTATTACTTATTGTTAAAAAATGAAAAAAAATAAAGAAGTAATTAAAAAATAAAAAATAAAAAGAGGCTGTTCAAATGTCAAAAAAAAAAAAAAAAGAAATTAAAGCCATTCATATTATAATGGAAGAAGTAGAATGTTATCTATGAATAGGTAGAAGGGTCACACATCTGGAAGAGCCTAAAGATTCCATCAAAAACCAGGCATGGTAGTGCACACCTTTAATCCCAGCACTCAGGAGGCAGAGGCAGGCAGATCTCTGTGAGTTCAAGGCCAGCCTGGTCTACATAATGAGTCTCAGGATACCTGGAGCTAGAGGGAAACCCTGTCTCAAAAAGACAAAAAAAAAATCTCATCAAAACACGGTAACAACTGATATTCCATTATAAACAAGTTCAGTAAACTTTTGGCATATAATTCAACACACAAAAATAAATTGCATTTTATACATTAACCACAAACTGTCCAAAAAAAGAAACAAACCAATTTCTATAAGAATAAAACATAGAAGGTGCTATTTTTGAATGCCTACCTACAAAGCTATCTACAGATTCAATGCACTCCTCAACCAAAGCCCAGTGTCATTGTTCATAGGCTGGAGGGATGGCCTAGCGGTTGAGAGTGCTGACCTCTCTTGCAGAGGACCCAGGTTCGATCCCCAGCACCCACATGGCGGCTGAGAACTGTCTGTGACTCTAATTCCAGGAGAACTCCAGTTCCAAGGGATTCTGAGACCCTCTTCTGACCTCCGCAGCATTGCACGACACGGGTACACAGACCTACATGCAGACAGTACATTCATACACATACAAAAATAAATAAAATTTAAAAAAAGAAATATAATTAATAATCTAAAGTTCATATGGGGCCTAGAAAAGCCAAAGCCATCTTGAGAAAGAACAACAAAGGCAGAGACATCATTCTCCCTGATTTCAAAAATATTACAAATCTGAGACTGGAGAGCTGGCTCAGTGGCTAAGAGCCCTAGCTGCTCTTGCAGAGAACTTGAGTTCCAGCACCCAAATGGCAGCTAACAATTAATTGTCCATAACTCCAGTTCCAGGGGATCTGACACCCTCTTCCATGGGCATTGCACACAAGTACACTTACATGTAGGCAAAACACTGAATATACATTAAATATGTAATATATAGTATTATAAATGTATATGAAGAATCTACAGTAACAAAAACGGTGCCCACAATAGTGGCACTTACCTATGAGCCCAGCACTTGGGAGGCTGAGGCAGTAGGACTGACTGAGAGTTCAAGGCCACTCTACGCTACACAGTGAAGCTGTCTCAACAGCTACCAGCATCAGCCAGCATGGGCCTGGTATCAAAACATACAGGAGCTGTTGAGATGGTTCAGTGTGTCAAGGTATTTGACACCAAGCCCGATGATCTGAGTTTGATCCTGGAATCCACAAGGTGAAAGGAGAGAACTGACTGCTGCATGTCCTCTGACCTCTGCATTTGCATAGACACACACACACACACACACACACACACACACACACACCACACTTTTAAAAAAGCATATACAAAAACCAATGGAATAGAATAGAGAGCCATGTAATAAAGGCCTGAAATTGGTCCATTGATCTTTGACAGGGTGCCAAGATAGACAATGAATAGTTTCTTGAACAATAATTGGTCTTGAGAAAACTGAACACCCAATGCAAAAGAGTGAAACTGAATCCCCTTCTTTTTTTTTTTAATTTTTTTATTTATTTTTGTATGTGTATGAATGTACTGTCTGCATGTAGGTTTGTGCACCCGTGTCGTGCAATGTCGCGGAGGTCAGAAGAGGGTCTCGGATTCCCCTGGAACTGGAGTTCTCCTGGAATTGGAGTTTCAGACGGTTCTTGGCCGCCATGTGGGTGCTGGGGATCGAACCCGGGTCCTCTGCAAGAGCAGTCGGTGCTCTTAACCGCTAGGCTATCTCTCCAGCCCTGAATCCCCTTCTTATGCCATACCCACCCCCAAATCAACAGTGGGGTAAATATTTAAATGTAAAAACTGCAAAACTCTTAAAGAAAATATGGAGGAGAAACATATTGACATTTGTATTTGCAATGACGTCCTCAGCCAGACAAAAGAAGCAGAGCTTCATCAGGCTATCAATGCTCTACACGGCAAGGTAAACAGCAGAGTGAAACAGCCTAACAGAATGGGAGGAAATATTTGCAAACCACTTACCCTATAAGGAGCTAATAGCCCAAAACTCCTTTCACACAATAGCAAACAACAGCAACAAACATTTTAAAACACCAAATAACCCAACTCGAAGTGGGCAAAGGACTTGAATAAACATTTCTCTGAAGACAGCATGCAAATACCACACAGGTCTGTGGCAAGGCGTTCAACATCACTAAGCACTGAGGAAATGCTAACTAAGCAGAATTTTTTTCTGGAATTCCAAAACATAGCTTTTAATCATTTCACACTTTTATACCTTTTGGATACATTGCACGATTTTTAACCTGGAGTTTCAATTTACCAATTTAACTATTAATTTATGGTTTATCAGCTCCAAGCCTCAAGCACTTCCCCTTCATTAAAAGTGCAATATTAACTGTTGCCAGTAGGGGGCAGGAGAGAGGCTCTGTGCATTTCATTGTTTGGGTTCCGTTCTATTCTGCACCTGCTGCCTGCTGGTTGGCGGGACCTAGCATAGTTGGGGTCATGGGGAAACCATGTGCTGGTACTCTGCTCTAGCACACAAGTGGATTCAGGGCCTTGGGCCTTCCCAATGACTGCCTTGCTGCAGGTCCCCCAACATGGGACTGGCCAGAGCAGCAATACCCTGACCTATCTGTGTATGCTCACATAAGACCCTGCTCAGCTCAGCTCTGTCCTAGAAGGCTGTCGCTGCTGCCTTATGATTTGGGCCAGTTCTGACCAAGGCTACCCTGCAGAGCCGGTGCCATCCTATAGCCATGCTGTCCTTATTGAGAAATGTCCCCTCATCCTGGTTTGGATATGGGATGAGCTCCCCTCATCCTGGTTTGAATATGGGATGACCTCTACAGGCTCCTGTGTTCAGTGTTTGGTTCCCAGCTGGTGGCACTGTGTTGGGAGGATGTAGAGACTTCAGGAGGTGGGGTCTAGCTGGAGGAAATAGGTCCCTGGGGGTGCGGGGCCTAAGGTTCTACCTGGTTCACGATCCCATTGGCAGCCTCTCTGCCTTCTGAACTCATGGCGTGAGCTGCTCTGCTCACTACCACAATGGGCTCATACTCTGAAACAATGGTTGTAAGAAATCTTCCCTCTTCTTACATGGTTTATGTTGGGTATTTGTCCGAGTGATGAAAGTCCAGTAATACACACCCCCTCTATTCCCTGAATACTCTCGGGTACTCACTAGACTCCTAGTTCCATCCTTATAGTTACTCTTTCATTACTGCTTTATACTGAGCCCAGCATGTGGTGCACACCTTTAATACCAGCACTTGGGAGGCAGAGGCAGGTGGATCTCTGTGACTTCAAGGCCAGCCTGGTCTACATAGTGAGCTCCAGGCCAGCTGGCACTAAAGGAAGACCCTATCTCAAAAAGACAAAAAAATTCTTTATACAAATCTTCCCTTGTTCAAATTATTGTATGATTTCTGTCTCCTGGTTGGACCTAGCCTGAAACAGCCAAGAAAGAAAGTTTTTAAGCATTATCCATGGGTGTTTTAACTTGAAGTTGGACAGGGTGAAGTATGCATTTTTTTCAAACAACAAACACTTACTGAGTGTATTAGTCACTTTTCTGTTGCTGTGATAAAGCACCATGACCAAGGAACTTATAAAAGGAAGAGTTTATTTGAGCTTACGATTGATGGTTCCAGGGAATTAGAGTCCATTGTGGTTGGAGGCGTGGCGGCTGGATCTGGAGCAGCAAACCGAGGGTCACATCTCGCAAAGAGCACAGGAAGCAGAGAGAGAGAGACTGGAGACCACGAGGCTTGTTAAAACTCATTAAGCCTGCCCCCAACAACGCACTTCCTCTAGTATGGCCACACCCTCCAAGACCTCCAAAAACAGCACCACCAACTGGAGACAAATGTCTGAATACCTAGAGCCTATGGGGGACACTCATCCAAACCACCACACTGAGAAGCTCTAATAAGATGATCATGTCACCAAAAATTTTTACTAAATGTCCATGAGAATTAATACATTTAGTGGTCATAGTAGTGTCTACCCCCCCACACCACACACACACACACACACACACACACACACTGGCAGGTACTACTACTGTCAGATGAGCATCCAGATTTAAAGAGGGTGGATGTGATGGTTAATGTTGATGGTCGACCTCACAGGATGCTGAATCCCCAAAGACACAAGCCTGTGGGCATGCAAATAAGGGACTATCTCAATTAGATTAGCTTCTAGGTATTGCTGTAAGGGATTATCAACACTAAATGAATTGATGTAAGGTCCACAACAACTGTGGATGACATGGTTCCATAGGTTGGGATCTTGTACCACATAAAAAGGAGATGGCATGCTGGACACCAGCACTTGTCACCACTGACTTCATAGGCACTGTGGCCAGTTGCTTGGTGCTCCTACCACAATCCCTTCCCTACAATCCTCCCCTTCCCCTCAAACCATGAGCTAAAATGAACCCTTCTTGCCTTAAGTCACTTTGATCAGATATTTTGTTGCAGCAACAACGAAAGTAAGGAAGGCAGCAGCTGAAAGCTCAAGGTGACAAAAGACCCATGGAACTCAGACCTGCAGCATGCCTCCCTCCCTGCCGCCCTCACTAGGTTAAAGCACACATACCCATCCAAATCATTTCCAAACATGGGGGCTGTGGTGTTTGAATGAGAATGACTCCCATAGGCTTCAAGTATTCAGACATTTTGTCCCCAGTTGGTGGTGCTGTTTTAGGAGGTCTTAGAAGGTGTGGCCATGCTGGAGGAAATACGTCACTGGGCAGGGGGTGGGCTTAGTGAGTTCAGCAAGCCTTGCAGGCTCCAGTTGCTCTCTCTCCTTCCTGTGCTCACTGAACCTCAGCTTCCTGCTCCATCCCCAGCCACCATGCCTCCCACCACAATGGACTCTGATTCCCTGGAACCGTCAATTGTAAGCTCAAATAAATTCTTCCTTTTATAAGTTCCCTTGGTCATGGTGGTTTTATCACAGCAACAGAAAAGTGACTAATACAGTTTTTGGTATCAGGTGTGGAGTATTGGCTGTGAAGAACCTGACCATTTGGGTGTTTGGAGAAATGTGGAAGACTTTGGAACTTAGGGCTAGAAAAGCTGTTGACTGCTGTAAGCAGAGCTTAATGGGCCATTCTAGTAGAAGCTTGGAAGAAAGCAGTACTGCAAAAATTGTAGTTCCAGAGGAAAATAAAGCCTTAAGCAGCACTGGGATATTTTGGCAAAAAGTCTGGCTGGAGTTTGCCCACAGCCCAAATGCTTGCCTGATGCTAAGCTGAAAAGCAATGAATTTCTAATTTCTTTGAATTCTAAGTTCTTTGGCGGAGGATATTTCAAGACAGCCTAACATAGAAGTGGTGGTGTGGCTATTATATGGTGAATATTATATAGATCTACAGTGAAAAAGAACAAATGAGGCAGAAAGAAATGCAGAATGTAGTTTGGAAAAGTACAGGAGGGAGATTAATGTTGGAGCCAAGGCAAGTGAAAGAGAGGCTCCCTTTGATAAGGAGATTAAAGTGATTAAGGAGAGGCCTCGAGATTTACAAATAAACAACAGAAATAGTACCTTCAGGGCAAGACCACATCCACCTAAGCCTCCAGCTTTTGAAAAGAAAATACTGAAAGGGCAGAGAAAAGTTGTGAACATGGTTGAAGTAAGATAGAGTACATCCCCAATTTGCAGCCAAACTCAGCAGTTTTATTCACTGTGCTGCTGGCTTTAGAGGCATGAAGGATGCAAGAGTGAAGGGGTCATCAGTTCTTCCTCTGCGGTTTCAGAGAGCCACAGAGGCCAGGCAGAATGCAGCAGGGGTGTCCCTGCATAAAGAAGGCCCTGATAGGCCACTGCATAAAGCTGTGAATGTGAAGCCTGGTTGGCAGCAGAGACCCCCAAGAAGACATTCGAGATGCCAGAGCTGTGAGATATTTTCCAAGGAGAGCTGCATACAGGGAGTGGTACCAGCCTAAGGAAGAGATGTATGTTGCAAGCAAAGCTGGAAGAGCTGAGCCATCTAAGCCCTTTGGAAGTCAAGACCCAGAAGTCACACATGGAGCTACTGGACTTAGGGTTTGCCCTGCTGGTTTTCAGTCTTGTTTTGGTCCAGTATTTCCTCACTATGCCTCTATTCCTCCCTTTCGGATTGACAGTTTTGGGACTATTCAGCCTAGAATGTTCTGCAGGACGGATTTGTTGATAAGGGCTCTGCCCAAAGCAATGGAGAGAAGCAGAAAGACAGCCCAGGTCTGTGAAGGACAGGCATCTTAGCCTAGTGTTAAGGGAAGTCCTAATTGGTATTATCCAACTCTTTTCAATATAGATTATAAAATGATTAGTTTTAATCATTTTAAAATGAAGGCTTTTGTATGACTATGTCACAGCTTCATGACTCAAGAACAATGAAGTCCTAAGGATACATTTGGGAGATGCTGTCCAGTGTGGGTCCCAACCAATGGCTTCCTGTTTGGAGCCAAAGGAGAAAGAAACAATCACTGGCAGTGTTTACAGAGGAGAGTGAGTAGAGGAAGATCAGAGACCACAGAACACAGCCTCTCTGCCCCACCACCACCTGAGGCCACTCCACTGTCTCAGATACTTGCAGTTCCCCTGAGCAAATGTAGGGGCCTCTGCTCACGGACATAACAGAAATTCTTGTTCCATAACCAACATAGGAGTGAAAGCAGCAAGTGGGGGTGTCTGGAGGTCAGAAGACCAAAGTCCAGCCAGGGCTCCTCCTCCTGATGGGAGGATCCAGGACCTGTGCCCCTCCCCTTGTCTCTGAAACTGCTTGGCTTGCATTTCTCTTCCGTAGTGCTCACATGGCATGTGTGTGTGTGTGTGTGTGTGTGTGTCTGCATCCAAGTTGCTGTTACATAAAGACAGTCCCTCTAGCATTCATGACTTCATTTTAACTTACTACTTCTGTCAAGATAGACCCTCTCTTTTTCCAGTCACATGCTGAGGTCCTGTGTTTATAACATCACCCATTTGGTCCTAAGGACATAAGCCTTTTAAGTGGTTATAGTAAATGATGTCATAAGGGCAGGGCCCTAGTCTTGTAGACTGGTGGCCTTGTAAGAAGAGGAAGAGAGAGATCACCAGAATGAATCAGCCAGCACCTTGGCCTTGGATTTCCAGCCTCCTCGACTGAGAGATAAATGATTGGTGTTCCAGCCCCCCAGTCTTGAGGTGCTCTGCTGCAGCAGCCTGGGCAGACTCAAGATAGAGGAGAGGACTATTCCCAAGAAGGGGGTGCTGGTCTTACAGGCATCTCATCAGAAAGATGATCTCTGGGATTTGGGACTCCCCAATTTTTCAACAGGGCATAGTTTCAGGGAAGGGCTGGAGACTTCAGAGAAAGCAAAGGAAGGCACGGAAAGTGCCCTGGGGAGGCACATTTTGTACCCTGGAAAAGAGATCCTGGGGGAGCCTGGAGAAATGTTTGCACCGTCTCTGAGCTCTGCGAGGATTTGTAATTGGTTGCGAGAATCCCTGTGATGGGCTGAGCCAGCGAGCCTTCCCAGCTGCTGAGGGTGTCAGGCAGAATCACACACCCCAGCCTGGTGCAAAGTGCTGTTGCCACAGAATGTTCACAACCCTTCACATCCATCCACCTCTAGCAGGAGGGGCGGGGAGGAGGGGAAGGAGGGGAAGGGAGGTGGCCCAGCAGCCTTGGCAGGCAGAAATCTGCTTTCAGGATCTGGGGATCGTATGTTCCATTATGAGAGAATGCCTACTAAGTATTTCCACATGTGTATATTTATTTTTAAATTAAATCTATTTGCTACTGTGCCAGTGATAGAGTGTGTGTAATAAAATACATGCCCAACAGGAATGTTTAGCAGAAGAGATGAAACAAACATGGAGGAAAGGTTGAATATTGGCTTCTCTGCATTCTAGAGAGTCACAGTGTCCCCGTCAAAGTGCATGCCCTCCCTGTCGAAGATCATTTCCCAAATTCTGAGTTAATTAAGCTACTTGGTATGTTCGTGGGTGCCTTCATGACACACAAAAGGTCAACTTCTCACCTCCTTTTAAAAGACTATGTTGGATGCATCTGATGGGTTGGGGCTCCTGGGATTAGAAGGTTGGCAAGAAAGCTTCCTGAATAATGATCTTCGGCAGAGTCTTCTAACATAGGGGTCACGTTAGTACCTGTCCCCCAGCATTTTATAGAGACTGAGATACTGCACATAAATCCCTAAAGGAAAACTCCTGCAACATGGATGCTGGATAAATAAATGGTTACCATGATGCAGACCAGTGCAGCTAGACTCTGACTTAGAATGGTCAACCTAAGGAAGGGACTTCATTCTAACTAATGTCTGTACAGGTGATCTGATTTGAATCACAAGCTGTGTGGTGTGATTCTGAGATACAGAAAATGCCTCATTTTTTGGACAGTAGGGATCATAGAAAAGGTGCCTTGGCAAGGTGGCCGGGGCTGGAAACTGTACCTCACTGCACAGTCTTCTCTGAGACTGATTGTATTGTGAGCCATACCACACAATTTAAACATTTAAAGAATAGAGATTAGGAACTGGGCAGACGGCTCCGTGGTAAGGGCACTTGTGCAAGCATGAAGAGCTGGGTTTGGATTTCAACACCCGCATACGAAGTTGAGCATAGCCACACACGCCTATAACCCCAGCATTGTGGGGGGCTGAGACAGGATTGCTGGGACTTGAGAGCCAGCAGTCTAGCAGAAATATGAGGAGCTGCAGGCTTGGTGAAAGACCCTATCCCAGGGAATAGGGTAGAAAGGGCTAGAGCAAGTCATCTGATTCCTCCTTCCTCCCCTGGCCTCTGTGAGTACACGCGGGCCACATGCATCCACACAAATGCACACACATAAATACATGACACCAGAGAGAGAGAGAGAGAGAGAGAGAGAGAGAGAGAGAGAGAGAGAAGAGAGAGAGAAGAGAGAGAGAGAGAGAGAGAGAGAGAGAGAGAGAGAGAGAATAGGAACCACGAAATCTCTATGCTCACACCACAGTGAAATTAAACTAAAATTCAAAACCAGAAAACTGAAATTTTTCAAAATACTTGGAGATTAGGCAAGAGACTTCAGAATAGCCCACAGGTCAAGGAAGAAATCAGAAGCCTCAAGAAAAACTAAAGCAGATTTTAAGCTACATAAAAATGAAAATATAACATCAAACTTCATCATATATAGTAAAAGACAGAGGGATGTTTTTAGGGCAGTGAAGCTGTTTTGTCTGATACTATAACGAAGGGTGCACATTATCATAAACTTGTCTAAGCCCAGGGTGCATACAGCTCCCAAAGGGAACCATACTGCAGCTGTGGACTGAGTGATGTCAGGTGAGTGCACCACTCTCGAAGCATGTTCATAGTGGAGAGGCTGTGTAGGTGCAGGAGAGAGGTGCGTGGGAAATCTCTGTACCTTCCTTTCACTATAACTCCCCAAAATTCTCTTTAAAAAATTTTCATTTGAGGGATGGTGAGCTGAATTAGTGGGTAAATGCTCTTTTCCTGAGCCCAGGACCCACATGGTATAAGGTGAAAACCAAAGCAAGTTCCCTTCAAGTTGCCATGACCTTCATGCTTGCCATAGTATATGAGTGCACATGCATGCACACACAGACACACAGAGACACAGAAACACAGACACATAGAGACACAGACACACACACAGACACACAGACACGCATGCACAGACACACAGAGACACAGACACACACACACACACAGACACACAGAGACATAGACACATAGAGACATAGACACACACAGACACACAGACACGCATGCACAGACACACAGAGACACAGAGACACAGACAAACAGACATACACACAGACACACATGCATGGACACAGAGACACAGACATACACACAGACACATAGAGACACAGATACACAGAGACACAGACACACACACAGACATACACACAGAGACACACACACACATATAGACACACAGAGACACAGACACACACATACAGACACACAGAGACACAAACATACACACAGACACACAGACATACAGAGACACAGACACACACACAGACACAGACACACAGACATACACACAGATACACACAGACACAGACACACACACAGACACACACAGACACAGACACACACAGACACACAGAGACAGACACACAGAGACACAGACACACACACAGACACAGAGAGACACAGACATACACACAGACACACACAGACACACAGACATACAAACACAGACACACAGAGACAAAGACACACAGACACACACACAGACACAGACACAGACACACAGAGACACAGAGACACAGACACATAGAGACAAAGACACACACAGACACACATGCACAGACACACAGAGACACAGACATACACACAGATAGAGACACAGACACACAGACACACAGACACACACACAGACACAGACACACACAGACACAGACACACACACAGACATACAGCACACAGAGACACGGAGACACAGACACATAGAGACAAAGACACACACAGACACACATGCACAGACACACAGAGACACAGACATACACACAGACACATAGAGACACAGACACACAGAGACACAGACACACACACAGACACATACAGACACACAGAGACACAGACACACACACAGACACACAGACATACAGCACACACAGACATACACAGACACACACAGACACACACAGACACAGACACACAGAGACACACAGAGACACAGTCACACAGAGACACAGACACACACATACAGACACACAGAGACACAGACACACACAGACACACAGACATGCACAGACACACACACAGACATACAGACACAGACACACAGAGACACAGACACACACACACAGACACAGACACACACACACAGACACACAGACACACAGAGACACAGACACACACACAGAGACACAGACACACACACAGACACACAGAGACACAGACACACACACAGAGACACAGACACACACACACAGACACAGACACACACCCACACAGACACAGAGACACAGACACAGAGACACAGACACACACACAGAGACACAGACACACACACAGACACACACACACACACATAAAGACACACACAGAGAGACACACAATAATAACAATAATAATAAAACAAATAAATGTTAAAAACCCTCAATTTTTTTTTTGTCTTTTCGAGACGGGGACTCCCCATAGCCCCAGCTGTCCTGGAACTCACTCCATAGACCAGGCTGGCCTTGAACTCACAAAGATCCGCCTGCCTCTGCCTCCCAAGAGGGGTTTATGCATTGAAAGCAAGGTTCTTGTCTATTTGGTATATACTGTTCTGAAGACGTCTGGAAAGAGCAACTGGGGTGCAACCTCAGCAACATCTTATCTGCCTCCATCCTGCTGGCCAGCTCGTCTGACCCAGGCAGTGAACCCCAGGTCCCAGTCATAGACCCTGTATCAAAGAACAAGGTGGATGGCGCCTGAGAAATGACACCCAAGGTTGCACTCTGCCTTCCACATGCATGTGCACACACATGCATGGACACAAACACACATGTGCAACTTCACACATATGAACACACAAATAAAAGTTATAAATTAAGCCAATACACTCCATTTTCATAGTTAATTTTTAGTTGCTTTTTGTGTATTTCATACATAGCATCTCGGTCCGTCCGAGTCACTTTCACACCCCTTTCTCCTTTGATGCCTTCTCACGGCTGCCCCTCTGCAACCCATACATTCCGTCATCTGTGTCAGGGCCTCTTATGCCAAATCCATGTCCCCGGCTGTGGCTCAGTGCAAGTTCATCCTCTGAGCTCATCAGCCTATCTGGAGTCCCTCACTTAAAGGAGGCCACATCTTCCTTACCCAACAGTAATCAGCTGCCAATATTTTTTCAGCTAAGATTGGGTTCTGCTGCCCATTTCTACAGTTCCATGCTGGGGTTTTGTATAAATTAAACCAATAAATTCTTAAATAGAATGTTTCCCCTCCTCTTTGTGTACTCCACACTGTCCCAGAGGGCCAATTTCCATGTTGAAGTCTTGGCTCCTTAGCGTTCTCTAATGAAATATGGCAGCTTGGGACCAGCTTGTCTCTTTCTTCCAATTCCCCGTCTTTCTCATCTCAGGTGAACACACAGGTGCAGGTCTGCCTTAGCTCTCTAATGCTGTGATTAAAAAAAAAAATCACTGACCAAAACTTGGGGAGGGAGAGGTTTATTTGGCTTACAGCACAGTTTTTCATCAAGGGAAGCCAAGGCAGGAACTCAGGGCAAAGACCATGCAGTAACACTGCTCACTGGCTTGCTCCCCTGGCCCATGCTCAGCCTGATTTCTTGTACAACACACAACAATCTGCCCGGGGATGGCACCGCCCACAGTGGACTGGGCCCTCCCACATCACTCAACAACCAAGAAAATGCCCCACACTCATGGCCATAGGCCAGACCAATGCAGAAAATTCCTCAGTTGAAGTTCCCCTACCCAGGTGTGTCAAGTTGACACTAAAGCTATCCAGCACAGGGTTAGAGATGAACACGCCCATGTTGCCCTTTGCCCTAAGGACTGTAGAACTGGGGCCTGGGGCCATTTGGTAGGGAAGTTCACAGTCCATGGTGTGGCAAGGAAGACTTACCTCTTGTTACTTGGTCCCATAGACTTCCCGTCTGTTAGCAAAGGCAGTGCCGAAGGCCGGTCTGAGCAGAGACTGTTCTTACTAAGGAGGCTCTGGTAGAGAACTGGAGTTCCTGTCACCCTGTCTTCTGCACACTCCAGCTTTGGGTGAGCATCCCTTCTTATAAATGCACGCAAACACATGCACACAAACATACACACATACTCACAGGTCACATGTTGACTTGATATGTTGGGGTTGGAAATGGGGGGTGGGGGAGTAGGACATATTATCACATAACCAGTCCCAGGAGGGCCAAAGTGACACACTGGGCCAGCAGCCACAGTGAACCCAACAGGCAGAAGGCAAACATGGAAGACAGTTTCCTGTTGCTGTGAGGCAATCCTGCCAAAGGAAGCCAATAGGACTCAGTTCACAATAACACTTGCTGAATTAACATAGTCTCCTGGATGGACCAGAGTAAAGCAAAGTGCATGTACGAGAAACAGGTTGCTGAAAGAACGTCCTGGAACCTCCAAGTTCTGCCCTTGAAGGGACCACGTTTCTGTCCTTTGCAACAACTAAATGCATATGCTCTGTCCTTTCCCTGGAGAGAGAGGCAAGTGTCCTCTGTGCTTAGGGAGACATGGCGGTCACCCTGGACAATTTAAGAGTGGCGACTTCACACGCAATGTTCCACAGCCCCTACTCCTCCCTTGGGAATTGGCTTTGTCTTCTCCAGCTTCATTTCCCATCAGCTCTTCTCAGAAGAAGGAGTGGTGCTTCAGGGCACTACAAATTGCCAGCTCTCCACAGAAGCAACATGCACTCAGCTTGCCTGAGAGCAAAGCACAGGCTCTTCTCACAGAATTAGATGGAGAAATCAAAGGTTGCGTCTGGGAAAGTGAAAGAACAAGGACAAGAATCAGCATCAAGAGAGAGGGACGGACAGAGCCCCAAGCTGGTTTATGCTTCTTTTCTGTCACTAAAAAAGAGCTATACTGCCACCTGTGTCCCAGAAGAAAGGTCAGTCCCTTGGGTAGTGCTGTGAGCAGGGGTGCTTGGTGGCCTGGTGCTTAGGAACGCCCCCCATCCACCCTAAGAGGCTAAGAGATGGGAAAAAGGCACAGGCTATTCACCAGTTCCTCCTCGCTTCCCTAACTGAACGACATGGCCGCTGTTTTGAGGGCATGTGGAGGGCCTGCTACAGCCCTGGGCATTTAAACCTTTGTTTCCAGCTAGCGGTCCCACTTCGGGAGGTCATGGAACCCTCTGGACCAGGAATCAAGGGAGTTTCAGAATTCTAGGGCAACTTCCTGTTGGAGTGCTCTGCCTCCTGGTCCAACTGCCTCAGCATCCTCAGACATCATGAAAACTGAGCTAAAATAAACCTCTCCTCCATCAAGATGCTTATGTTGGGGATATTTTTGCAGCTAGAAGAAAAGTAACAAGTACAAACTTGTTTATTTTATCAACCTACCATAGGTCTTCCTTAGCAGAGTAATATGGCACCAGCTCACTAAGCACCCGGCCTCTTATAAGTGCCCACTTAAAGGAGACCTTGAGGTGAAACATTATTTTTCCTCTTAGCATCAGAATGATGCATAGTAATGTTTGTTCTGTATCAAGTCTCCTCTCCTGCAGTCTGATCTGAAAAAGCTTTTTCACTAATAATGAGCAGGGGAAACACTAAGCTCTGTGTACAGGCTTTTAGTTCTCATCCTTTTTTCTCTCTTCTTTTGAGTAATTAAAAGAAATAATAAAATCTACCTAAAAGCAGAGCAGCCTGGCTACCATTTCCCTCTTCTCCATGAGGCTGTCCAATCAGGAATGAAGTTCACCTTGTTACCACGGGCAACCAGCACTTGTCCCTCTGCTTCAGGGTCCTTCTCATACACACAGGGTGTTCTCTGTGGAAGGCGGACACCACTCCTCGTACCTTTTGTCCAAAAAGCTCGTCCCACCTGCTTTATTCTCTTTCCAGATACACAAAGGTTTGGAGAACAGCTGGTAAAATGCACAGTGCTCAGCAGTTTCTTCCAGGGTGGCAAGCCAAGGTCAGAGCACAGGGCTGCTCAGTTGAGATGTTAATGATGTCATTTGTAGAAGTGATTTGGGTTCTATAAGACACCCAGTGAAAAATCCTGTGTGCTCCGAAGATGGTATCATAAACCAATCTCAATAGCAAATATTTTACACGGTGATGTGATTCTCAAAGCTAAGTTCGGATAAGCCACCTGTTACCTGCCTGCCTGCACGACATCCTTCCCCCATTTTCTTTTTTTTTTTTATTCTCAGGCCCCAATGCTCAGCATCAAATAGTAAATCATGACAGTCCTCTTCCTAGCTCTCCTAAAATCTCTTTCAACTGGGGTGTCCATACGATTCATTTCTGTCTGAGACCTAGCAGAGCTGATCAAGCTGTTTCTGTGAAAACTTTTGCTTTTCTTGCTAAAAGGATAGATATGGTTAATTCTATTCTCCCCTTTCTTTCCTTCTGCTTTGAGTGCAGACAGGATACACAGAGTCAGAACATCTATTTGGGAACATACGGCAAAGAAAGCCTTGGAAAGCCTAGTCCACTTGGACTGCTAAGTAAATACCATAAACTGATGGGTTGTATGTGACAGAAATTTATTTCTCCCAGTTCTGGAGACTAGGAAGTTGAAGATCCAGGTGTCAGCAGACTTGGTGTCTGGCTAGGCTCCACTTGCTTCTTGAATCCTGGACAACTATCTTCTGGCCATGGGAGAAGAGCGGGAGCTCTCTGTAGTCTGTCTCATAAGAGTATTAATCCCATTCATAAAGGCTGAATGCCAAGACCCCCAAACCTTTCAAAGGACCCACCTCCCACCACTATCCAATTGGAGGTTCATATGAGTTTGGGGCAGTCTTGAACATACTGTCTATAGTTAGTCTCCTTCAGTATCATCAATCCATGGTGGATTACTCAGCATCAATTTCAGAGCTATGAAAATATGACCTGGAATATTTTATTAGGTAATCGGTGCTAGCATCCACAGATGAGGGATACCATTCGTCGTTTGTTTTTCTGGGACTGTGTTACTTCACTCAGCATGATATCTTCTAGTTCCAGCCATTTACCTGTAAGGCTCATGATGTCATCTTTCTTCACTGCTGCATAGAACTCCATTGTGTGGATGTACCACATTTTCTCTATCCACTCGTCAGTTGAGGGGCATTTGGCTTGGTTCCAGCTCCTTGCTATTGTGAAGAGAGCTGAAATAAACATGGCTTGTGGTAGGATGAGTCTTGTGGGTACATGCCCAAGAGTGGTATGGCTGGGTCAGGTGGCAAGTTCATTCCAAGACTTCCAAGTGTTCTCCACACCGCTTTCCATAGTGGCTGTACGAGTTTACATTCCCACCAGCAGTAGATGAGTGTTCTTCTTTCCCCACAACCTCTCCAGCACTTGGTATCATTTATTTTCTTGATCCTAGCCAGTCTTATTGGACTAAGATGATATCTTAGAGTGGTTTTGATTTGCATTTCCTTAATGATTAATGATGTTGAACACTTCTTAAGATGTTTCTCAGCCATCTCTAATTCCTCACTTGTGAAGTCTCTGTTCAGTTCTTTGTTCCATCTATTGAGTGGGTCATTTGTTTTCTTTGTTTTTTGAGTAGTTTATATATTCTGGAAATCAATGCTTTGTCAGATGTATCTGAGATGAAGGTTTTCTCCCACTCTGTGGGATTTCTCTTCACTTCCCTGATTGTTTCTTTTGATTTACAGAAGCTTTTGAGTTTAATGAGGTCCCATTTGTCAATTGTCAACATTAATTCTTGCCCAGCTGCTGTCTGATTTAGGAAGTCTTTTCCTACACCTATGTCTTATACTCTGCTGCCAACTTTTTCTTCTAGCACCTTCAGAGTTTGGGGTTTCAGGTTGAGGTCTTTAATCTATCTGGAGTTGACTTTTGTACAGGGTGAGAGGTAGGGGTTATATTTCATTCTTCTACAAGTGGTTATCCAGTTTTGCCAACACCACTTGCTGAAGATGCTGTCTTTCCTCCATTGTATCTTCTTGGCCCCCTTGTCAAATATGAGGTGGCTGAAATTGTATGTGCTCAAGTTTGGATCTCCAGTTTTGTTCCATTGGTCAACAGGTCTGTTTTTGTGCCAGTACCAGGCTGTTTTTATGACTATAGCCCTGTAAGTATAGTTTGAAGTCTGGTATAGAGATCCCCCCCTGTGTTGCCCTTTTCACTCAAGGTTGTTTTGGCTATTTGGGGTCTTTTGTTTTTCCAAATGAAATTAAGGACTATTTTTTTTCCAAGCCTGTGAAGAAACTCTTGGGGATTTTAATTAGGATTAAATCTATACAAGGGTTTGGGTAGAATGGACATTTTTACTACATTAATTTTCCCAATCCATGAGTATGGGAGGTTTTTCCATATTCTGATGTCTTCTTCAATTTCTTTATTTAAGTGTTTAAAATTTTTGTTGTAGAGATCTTTGGTGTCTTTGGTTGGTTTTGTTCCTAGGTATTTTATTGTTTTTGAGGCTATTGTGAGTGGGAAGGTCTCCTTGAATTCCTTCCTCAGTTGCTTGTTGTTGATGTAAAGAAAGGCTACTGATTTTTTTAGGTTAATTTTGTATCCTGCCACATTGCTGAAGGTGTTAATCGTTTCTAGGAGTTTTCTGATGGAGTTTTAGCATCCCTTAAGTAAACATCATCAGCAAGTAGGGATAGCTTGACTTCCTCTTTTCCAATTAGTACTCCTTTAATTTCCTTTTCTTGCCTTATTGCCCTGGCAAGTGTTTCAAGCACTATATTGAAGAGGAGTGGTGACAGGGGGCAGCCTTGCCGAGTTCCTACCTTTAAAGGAGAATGCTTCTGTTGCTTCCCCATTTAGGATGATATTGGCTGTGGGTTTCCTGTATATGGCTTTGATGGCATTAAGGAATGATCTCTCCAGTCCAATTCCTTCCAGGACTTTAAGCATGAAGGAATGCTGGATTTTGTCAAAGGCTTCTTCCATGTCAATTGAGATGATGGTGTGGTTTTTGTCTTTCAGTCCATTTATATGCTTGATGATATTTATTGATTTTCATATGTTGAACCATCCCTGCATCTCTGGTATGAATCCAACTTGGTCATGATGGATGATCTTCTTGATGTGGGTCTGTATGTGATTTGCCAGTATCCTGTTTAGAATTTTGGCATCTGTGTTCATTAGGGAGATGGGTCTACAGTTCTCTTTTTTGGTTGTATCTTTGCCTGGTTTTGGTAATAGAGTGATGCTGGCTTCATAGAAGGAATTTGGGAGAATTCCCTCTGTTTGTATCCTTCTAAACAATTTCAGTAATAATGGTTGTAGGTCTTTTTGAAATGTTTTGTAGAATTCTGCCGTGAAGCCATCTGAGCCTGGGCTTTTTTTAGTTGGGAGGTTTCTTATTACATCTTCAATTTCTTCATATACTATGGGTCTGTTTAAGCTATCGATCTCTTCTTGGTTGAGCTTTGGTGATTCCCAGGATTTCAGATAGTCATCCATTTCTTCAAGATTTTCAAACTTGGTAGAGTATAGGTTTTTGAAGTATTCCCGTATGATTTTCTGGATCTTTTCCTTGTCTGTTGTGATATTTCCCTTTTCATCATGGATTGTATTTGTTTGGAGTTGTTCCTTCTTTCTTTTGGTTAACTGGACTAGAGGTCTATCTATCTTGTTTATTCTTTCAAAGAACTAACTTTTGGATTCATTGATTTTTTTTGTATTGTTTTCTTTGTTTCTATTTCATTGATTTCTGCTCTGATTTTTGTTATTTCTTCCTGTCTGTTGCATTTAGGGTTCATCTGTTACTGCCTCTCAAGTGATTTTAGCTGCAGTGTTAGATCGTTCATTTGTGCTCTTTCTGTTTTTCTAATGTAGGCTCCCAGGGCTATAAACTTCCCTCTTAGGACTGCCTTTAAGATATGCCATAGGTTTTGTTGTGTTGTATTGTCATTGTCATTCAGTTCCAGGAATGCTCTTATTTATTTCTTTATTTCTTCCTTGACCCATTCATTATTCAAGAGTGTGTTGTTTAATCTCCATGTGTTCTTGTAGATAGTACGGCTTATCCTGGTGTTGATATTGAGCTTTATTGCACTGTGGTGTGATAGAATGCATGAAATTATTTCAATCTTTTTGTATTTGTAGAGGTTTCTTCTGTGTCCCAGTATTTGGTCTATTTTGGAGAATATTCCGTGGGGTGCTGAGTAGAAAGTATATTCTCTGGTATTAGGGTGGAATATTCGGTAAATATCTGTGAGGTCCATTTTGTGTATCATATTGTTCAGTTCAGATGTCTCTCTGTTTATTCTTTGTCCTGTTGACCTGTCCAAAGTGCTCAGTGGGGTATTGAAGTCCCCTACTATGAGTGTACTGGGGTTAGTCTGTGACTTGTGGTCTTGGAGAATTGTCTTTATAAAGTTTGGTGCACCAGAGTTTGGTGCATATATATTCATAATTGTGAAATCTTCTTGGTGAATTGTTCCTTTGATAAAAACGTAATGGCCTTCTTTGTCTCTTTTGATTTCTTTTACTTTGATGTCTACTTTGTCTGATATTAAAATAGCAACACCTGCTTTCTTTTTGGTACCATTTGCTTGGAGTATTTTTTTTCCATCTTTTCACTTTAAGGTGGTGCCAGTCCTTGAAGGTAAGATGTGTCTCTTGTAGACAGCATATCGATGGGTTCTGTTTCCTAATCCAATCTCCCAGTCTATGTATTTTGATTGGGGAATTTAGTCCATTAATATTTAAGGTTATGACTGATAGGTTTGTGTTGCTTCCTTTTGCCTTATTATCCATTTGTGATTTTAGTTTTGGTTTCTACTTCTGCAGTTATGCTTTTATTGATTTATCTTTCTAGGTGCCTGGGGATGGTTGTTCCTTTCTTCTGTCCTTTGAATTGCTTCAAGTATTCTCTGAAGGGTTGGTTTTCTGGACATGTATTCTTTCATCTTGTTTATGCCATGGAAGGTTTTTCTCTCTCCTTCAACTATAATCGACATTTTTGCTGGGTATAGTAACCTGGGTTGGCGTCTATTGTCCTTTAACACTGGGAATGCTTTGCTCCACATTCTTCTTGCTTTCATAGTTTGCACTGAGAAGTCAGTTGTAATTCTGATAGGTTTCCCCTTATAGGTCACTTGTTGTTTTTCTCTTGTCGCTTTAAGGATTTTGTCTTTGTTTTGGGTGTCTAGCATTTTAACTATGATGTGGCGTGGAGAATTTCTTTTCTGATCTTGTCTGTTTGGAGTTCTATGTGCTTCTTGTATTGGTATTGGTTTGTCCTTTTTTAGTTTGGGGAAGTTTTCATCTATTATTCTGTTGAAGATCTGATCAATACCTTTCTCTTGGGATTCTTCTCCTTCCTCTATTCCTATGATGCGGAGGTTTGATCTTTTCATAGTGTCCCACAGCTCCTGGTTGTTCCATTTTTGTGTATTTTTAAATTTTTCATAATCTTTCCTTGAGGTTTTTAGTTGTTCTGTGTTATCTTCCAGGTCTGATATTCTTTGTTCTGCTTCCTCCATTCTGCTTCTGAGGCTTTTTCCATTCCTTTCCTCTTGATTGGATGAGTGTTTGATTTCCTTTTTCATTTCCTCTTCTGATTTCTTTAGTATTTCCACTTCCTTTTAGAACTTCTCAATCTCTTCCTGTAGCTCTTTGCTTCACTGGTTGGTTTCCCTATCTTTTTCAACATGGGGTCTTTTCAGTGTTTCCACTTCCTTCTGGAGTTTGTCATTCTTTCTCTCTAGGTCCTTCTTGAGTTCTTCATTCTCTTTTCTTAATTCTTTGATTTGCTCTTTATAATCTTGTACTTCTTTAAGTATGTTCACCATTGTATTTCTGATATCTGTGTCCTGGGCCATCCCCAGGGGGATCCCACTGTAGGAATCTTCCACAGGGTTAATAAAGCTTGGGGTGGAATTATCCTGCACCTTTCCCATGTTGTCTCTTCTTCGTGTCCCTGGCATATGGGCTTCTTCTTGCCTGTATTCCAATGTGAATCCCAAATGCCTCTTCACTGTGTTGAAGGCTTGCTTTGCTTGCCTCCTTCAGATGCCTTCATTGTTTGTTTGATTTATTTGTTTCTCTCCTTTACTCCTTTCTTATGAAGTATTGACTTCTCTAAGCTCTAGGCTTTCTATTGGAAGTCCAACTCACTCTTCCCTTTCTGTTCTGAAGGTTCTCCAAAGAATCCACTTGGACACTCCTTCCTTTGGTAATCCCAGTTGGTGGTGGTGGTGGTGGTGGTGTGTGTGTGTGTGTGTGTGTATGTGTGTGTGTGTGTGTGTGTGTGTGTGTGTCATCTCAAGACTCACACAGACCCACCAGCTGGGAGGATAACTCTGCCCCCACAGCCACACCAGCCAATCTGGCCAAAGATCAACAAAGACTACAAAATCCAATCAAACAATCCACCTGGCTGAAGCACCCAGCTCTTACCTGTGCTTTAGGTGGTCTTGGGAGATCCCCGATCTGATGACCTGGAATTCTTCTGACACCAACATAGCTAGATACTCTGGGGTTCAATAATAACAACTTCAGACAGAGATAACTTGGTATTGTGAATCCCACTTACTTAATTTGTACTAAGGGTGATATATAGCAAGGCCCTTGCACCAGGAGGCACCCACTGGCAGGACCCCCTCTTTTGCCCCAGGCCATTCCTTCCATGCTGGAGCAGGGCATGCCTGCCTGCACATTCAAGGGCCCTGACCAGGCCAGATTCCAGCAGCTCATGCACTGTTTTGAAAGGCATGACATTGGTCCCACTGCCACAGTGCCCCAGGGGACAGCGGAGCTCAGAATCCCCAGGACCTGGTCAGCTCACCCTCTCTGTTCTTTTTTAAAATGTTATTGAGTTTTTGTGTATTTCATACAGAACATCTCAATCAATCTTAATTATCTTTGTGCCCCTTCCCCACTGGCAAGCTCCCATAGCCCCCCACACACACATACACACTGGAATTCATACATTCTGTCATTTGTGTTAAGGCATATTGTATCAAGTTAGTGTCCCCAAGTGTCCCTCAGTGCAAGTTCATCCACTGAGGTCTAGTCAGCCTATTTAGCGAGAGTCCCTCACATTAGGAAGACCAACTCTTCCTCACCCAGCAGTAATCAGCTGCCAATATTTCTTCAGCTAATATTGGGTTCTGCTGTCTACTTCCTCAGTTCTTTGCTGGGTTTTTGTCTACTTGAGTTGCATGAGTCTTGTGCACGCTGACACCATTGCTGTAGGTTCATATAAGCAGGGTCCCAGGAGCCTTTGGGAGTCTATTTCCATATGGTCATATACCTCCTCCCTGGCTCTTACAATCTTTACGCCCCTTATACTGCAGGGTCCCTGGCCTTGGGTAGGCAAAATTTCATATAAGGTCCTGTCCAAGTCCAGCATTCTCCAGACTCTTCATCTCTGAGCTTTGGCCATTTGTGATCTTCTGTGCTCGTAGCACTCTGTTGCATGAAGGAGCTTCATTTGTGAGAGGTGAGAGATTCATGAGTGTCCTCTTTACTCCTTGTTCTATGTTTTGTGAGCCTCAGGTGTAGAAGTTGTGTGATAGATGTGCCACTTAGACTTGGAAAATTCACAGACAATGTCTGTGTGTGAGGCCAGTTGTAGTACACTACAATAGTCTCCTAAAGGGAAAGGAGCCGAGAGAGGTGGGACCATAGGAGACTGGTGTTGTCAAGGGAGAAGTGGGAAAGGGGAGACTGCAGAGATGGCTCAGTAGTTAAGAGCACTGACTACTCACACAGAGGACCCAAGTTCGATTCCCAGAACCTACATGGCAGCTAACAACCATCTGTAACTCCAGTTCCTGGGGATCCGATGCCCCCTTCTGATCTCCATAGGCATTGCACAACATGGGTACACTTATACACATGCAGGCAATATGCTCATACACATAAAATAAAAAATACAAAATAAAATATTAAAAATAAATGGGGAAGGCATGGAGGAAAGATTAGACAGGGAGAGGGAGAGAAGAGAGATACATAATGCCCAGATAGTGTAAAAAAAAAAACCAACAGGAAATTTTATTAGTCCAATAACCTAATGACAAATTACAGACAATATCTCGACATGAGTCCATGTGTATAGTTGAAGGCTACATGACAAGAAACAGTGCCATACAGAAGAAACTTTCCTTTGAGTTCTTGGTCAAGGCAGTCCAAGAGAATCCCAAAATTACATAGGCTATTGCCTCAGCCCTTGACTGCCTCCCAGAACTTGAAGGTAAGACCCTATTGCTGAAGATAGGACATGCTTTGGAGTCTGGATTTGGATCACTGGAGCTGGAGCTGACCTGGAAGCCAGTTCCCCTGCAGCCCAGCGCTCATAGCTCTGGAGAGCACTACGCAAGCTGCTAATGGAGAAGAGCAATCAATGGTCCAACATTAGCTTCAATGAACCGGCGCAGCATACGACATTGGGCAGGACTGGCACTTTTATCTGGGGGAGGACTAACAGCTACCTAATTGGTGGGAGGAAACTCCTGTTTACTATGTTTACTACTGTAAACATAGCCAAATACACATGGCTGGGGAGATCTTAGAGAAAGCCCCAAGGCTGTCACATCCCTATTGTAATGTCTTATTATGTGCAAGATACGTACCTTTATATTTGGTCAAGTATCCCAGTCACCACCACACATAAAAGAAGCTTCTTCTGAAGCTTATGTTTCTTTTTGTGGAGGTAGTCCTCTCTGTAGCCCCAGCTAGACTGGAACTACAGATGTAGACCAGGGTGGCCTTGAACTCACAGAGATCCATCTGCCTCTGCCTCCGAGTGCTGTGTGCCACCATGCCCAGCTATCTGCTTTCTTCTTACTGCCTTGGGCACTCCCAGCTGGTGAAGTGATGAGATGAGGTGTGTGGGGGCAGTGGGCAGTGAGGAAGGTCTGACAGCTAATTCTGCACATCAACTTGACTGGCTCCTCACTGTCTGGTTATCTGGTTAGACGTTCTTCTAGATGTGTCAGTCCGGATGTTTTGGAATAAGGCTACTATTTTTCTTGGTGGACTGAGCAAGGCAGATCTCTTTCCCCAGGATGGGTGACCATCATTCCTCCCACTGAGGCCAGAGTAGAGCAAGAGAAGAAGGAAGAATTTGCCTCTTTTTCTTCTTTTGCCTCTCTCCTTAGGCTGGGACATTGCATTTCACCTCTCCTGCCCTTGGACTGAGGGTCACAGCATTGAGCCCCAAGTCCTCATAAACAATGCCACTGGATCTCATGGGTCGTCAGCATGCAGAAAGATTATGAGACTTCTCAGCCTCCATAACCATGAGTGATTCTCAAAACAAATTTCTCTCTCTCTCTCTCTCTCTCTCTCTCTCTCTCTCTCACACACACACACACACACACACACTCACATCTGAACAGGTAGTGAAGACGGCTGCCTTCTTCCTATGTTCACATGGGCTCAACCAGGCAACACAGAATAATCTACTTTAAGGCTCATATCTCCAATTATATCTGCTAAGTTCTTCTTGCCAAGTTCCAGGTTTGGGGAAGTCGGGTGTCTTAGGGGAAGGCTTTCTCCTCCACGTGTGCTATGTATGCACTTGTTTGTTATACACACCTAGGCTCATTATTCTTTTATTCCCAATTAGCAGCTACAGTGCCTGAGGTACGAAGCATGGATGAATGGCCTGAGTCACACAGTTGGTAAATGGTAGGTCATTGGCTCCTGACACAGGGCTTTGTTCTTAGACTCTATCCTATGATGGCTTCACCCATGGACTGCAGAGCTGCTGAGAAGGTGATGTATTAGTCGGGGCGCTCTAGAGAAATAGAAGCAATAGAAGGAATGTAGATTACAGAAGGGAATTTATTAGTTTACATAATTAAGATTGGTTAGTCCAGTAGTGGCCAACTGCACCTTAGAGAGGCCGAGCTATTGTAGTCTGGCCATGAAGACCTGGAGAGGCAGTTCTTCAGCCCATGCTGGTGGAAAGCTGGAGAAGGTGAGTTCCATGTCTGTAAAGGATGGCGGCAGCTGAAGCAGTAATAGGATCGATGCACTCACAGCAGGGAGTAAAGCCAGGCCAGAAAAGCAAAAGCGTTTCCCTTGGAGCTCCTTACATGTGGGCCAGGGTCAGACAGAGCCAGCCACTCTCAGGAGGGTCCTCCCTTCTCAGTCAATGCTTCCAGAAAGTGCCCTTACAGACCCATCTACAGCCATATCTCTTAGTTGATTCTCAGTCCAGTCAAATTGGTAACCAATATTAATGACCACAATTGATGAGATCCTACATTTCAGGTTTACCGGCTATAGAGATGAGGGACTCACCCTGACTCGGGATGCACACCCGCACAGAAGCGTCATGCTCTCAGCCTCTTCCCTGTCCTCCACTGCTCTTGCTCCTTGTGCCCGTGGTCCTGATGAGGTTTGACAGACAGGATACTAAGGCAGGGACATGCACTGCTGAGCTCCCTTCACCTAATGACACTGTGGACCACCCTGTATGAGGAGGAAGGCTGAGGTCCCCAAATTCATGTTGAAACCTAATCTTTGAGGCAACAGCTGGTAGCAGGAGCCTTTGGGACGTGAGCTGGCCCTAAGGACAGCACCCTCATGGATGGGACAAGGAGACACCAGTTTTCCCCTTTCACTATATGCAGATGGTGAGAAGCCTGCCACCCATAAGAAAGTCGGGCCTGGGCCTGGAAAGAATGGCTCAACAGTTAAGAGCATTGTATTAGTCAGGGTTCTCTAAAGAAACAGAATCAATAGAACAAATATACAGCTATATACAGATTTATTGATTTTCTCACAGGATAGAGTTCAAGGAGTCCAACAATAGCCATGCCTGCACTGGAGAGGCTGGGAATCCAGGGAACTGCTCAGTCCACAAGGCTGGATGTCTCAGTAGTCCCAATCAGGTGCTAAAGGCCTGATGGATTCCAGGAGATCTGCGGGTCTCAGTACATGCTGGGATCCAAAGCAGCAAGACAAACTCACCAGTGAGAGAGAGGCAAGCCACAGGAAAAAGGGACCAGCTCCCTCTGCCATGGCCTTTTATACTGGCTGCTGGCAGAAGGTAATGCCCACATTTGGGGTGGGCCATCTGGCTTGAGGTAGTCCAATCTGAAGATCTCTTTCTCATATTTGTTCATCCCTAGTCCAGTCAAGTTGACACCCAGGATTAACCATCACAAGCATGCACTGTTACTGCAGAGGAGCAAGTTCAGTTCCCAGAACCCACATTAGGCATGCACAACTACTTTTTTTTTTTATTTTTATTTATTTTTGTATGTGTATGAATGTACTGTCTGTATGCGGGTCTGTGCACCCGTGTCGTGCAATGCCACGGAGGTCAGAAGAGGGTCTCGGATTCCCCTGGAACTGGAGTTCTCCTGGAATTGGAGTTACAGACGGTTCTTAGCCGCCATGTGGGTGCTGGGGATCGAACCCGGGTCCTCTGCAAGAGCGGTCAGCGCTCTTAACCGCTAGGCCATCTCTCCAACCCCAACAACTACTTTTAACTTCAGCTCCAAACTACCTGTAACTTATCTAATGCCTCTGGCCTCTGAGGCACTTGCGCGCGTGCGTGCACACACGCATGTGCACACACACACGCATACACAATTTAAAAATAATAAATATTAGCTTTAAAAAAAGAGAGAGAGAAAGCAGGTACTCTCTAGAACCCCGCCGTGCTGACCTCTGACATTTGGACATCCAGGCACTAGAACCTTGGAGAACAAATGTCTGTCATATGTAAGCCACGAGTCAAGGGTACTTTGCCACAGCAGCCCACTCTGACTAAAACATTGAATTCATAATCTGAGTATTCAGTAGGCCTCCCTGCAGAGTACCTAGCTGGCTGGAAGCCAGACCCTGCCTCACAAGACCAGGTCAGAAAGGGCTTGTGTCAAAACTTGAGGCCACATCTGTCTGCATCAAGACAGTGTCACTCTTACAGTGTCTCAGAAGAACTTTGGATAAAACGTGGCACAAGCCCAGTGCTGAAAAGAACAGAGCATGGTTCCGTGGACTGCCAAGCACGTGGCATCCACGCCTATCCAGGAGTGAGCATGGCACTGGGAAGCATATACTCAGCTCGCGTGAGGGCTCTAAATGAAGACGGAAAAATCTAATCCCTCATCCATCATCCAGTCAGAAGGAAACCGACCATTTCCCCAAACGACACTTCTCTTTCACAAACAGTGGCCATAAAATCAGAGGCTCTGGAACTTTAAGAGGCCATAAAGCCTTTGGCAACAATATCGAGCTAGGAGAACACACATGAATAAATAAAACCCAAAAGTTGCTGCTGAGACATCATTGTGCCCCGAAGGACACAGAACAGCAGATTCTGAGAGAGAAGAAAGGCCCATTGTGTCTGACAGCATTTCAGGAGTCCAGAGGAGCTGCTCACTGGAGCCCTAAGCAGAGTCATCAGTCCTGGCCAGGTGGACAGGAAGGACAGGTTGCAGGTCATTGTTAAAGCCATTTCTTGGTGAAGAGCAGTCTTGTTAAAGGATGCCTTAGGTATGCGGACTCTCCTCTGAGGAGGGTGAAAACAGGCATCAATTTCTGGGACTCCAGACTCTACTTCCAAGTGCCAAGTTCATGTTCACTGGGGAACAGTCCTTCAGGGTGAGAACAGCACCCTGGGGCTCTGTGCTCTGCAGGGTTCGTGGGTGTCTAGGGCCAAAGCCAACAGCACTATTGAGAGCGCCTACAAGGAGCCCACAGGCCTTGCAACGTGTGCAAATCAAAGCTTTATCCTCAGCTTAAGAACATTCTTTTCTCTGTGGACATCTAGGTAGAGATCATCTGATCCCTGCAACGCAGGACAGAATATCTATGCCTGGTTCCCCTGCTAAGCCTGTGTGCTGGATAGCTCTAGTGTCAACTTGACACTAAAGGAGCCTCAACTAGGGAACTTTCTCCATTGGACTGGCCTGTGGCCATGTCTGTAGGGCACATTCTTGACTGTTGAGTGATGTGGGAGGGTCCAGCCCATTGTGGGTGGTGCCACCCTTAGGCAGGTTTTTGTGTTTTGTATAAGAAAGCAGGCTGACTGCACCAATATGTCCAGATGGTTATCAATAATGTTTTCTTAGGAATTCAATATTTTTAAAAGAAGGCTTCATCTAAGATGTTTATTGGCATTGATACAAGTGCCTTTAAGGCATTAAGGGATTGCAGAGTTGTATCATTTAGAAGATTTCTAATAACTGAGACCATTTGTCTATTAGTATTCTTGGAGTGTCATTTTTCAGTTGTGCAATATTTTCAGGCATATAGACTACTGTTCATTGTATTTATATAGATATTAGGGAACTTTACACATTTTAACAAGTAAAAACATGAATATGAAAGAAAATATCAGATATGCACTTTATTTTTTAAATTTATTTATTTTTATTTTTTTATCAAATCTAGACCCATGTCCCCCCCATTCCCCCACCCCACTAGAGCTGATACATTCTACCAAACATGCTTTTCATCTCTTTCTCAGTCTTTCTCAATATTCTCCATGTGGAAGTTGACTGTTTTGAGCAGAAGTTCACTGTTTCAGTCAATTCTTTGATGCAGTCCTTTCTGTTGTTGTTGTTGTTGCTGTTGTTTCCAATATGTATCACTCCCAACTGCTTTGGGCAAAAGCTCAAGGGGCCATGCACAAGAAATACTTACAACTAGGTAATTGGCACTAGCATCCACAGATGAGGGATACCATTCATCATTTGTTTTTCTGGGACTGTGTTACTTCACTCAGCATGATGTCCTCTAGCTCCAGCCATTTTCCTGCAAAGCTCATGATGTTGTCTTTCTTTACTGCTGCATAGAACTCCATTGTGAAGATGTACCACATTTTCTCTATCCACTCATCAGTTGAGGGGCATTTGGGTTGGTTCCAGCTCCTTGCTATTGTGAAGAGAGCTGAAATAAACATGGCTGTGCATGTATCTCTGTGGTGGGGTGAGTTGCCTTTCATTGTTTGTTTGATTATTTTTGTTTCTTCTCTCTCCTTTACTCTTTCCTTATGAAGTATTGACTTAGCTCTGGGCTTTCTATTGGAGGTCCAACTCACCCTCTTCTTGCTTTTCTCCTGGGCTTCTGGGAAGTTCTCGCAAGAATCTTCCACTTGGAACCTTAAGTGCCTATTCTGTCGATTTGGTATCCCAGTTTGGATTGGTGGTGGAGTAGGCTGGTGGTGTGTGTGTGGTGTTGTGTGTGTGTATGTGTGTGTGTGTGTGTTGTTGTGGTGTGTGTGTTTGTAGTCATTCAAGCTCAACAGACCACAGTGGCGAGGATACTCTGCCCACAGCCACGTAGCCATGTCTGCCAACAGATCAACAAGACTTAAATCCATCAAACATCACCTGGTGAGCGACCCAGCTCTTACTGTGCTTTTAGGTGGTCTTTTACGGGGAGATCCCCGTTGATGTACCTGGAATTCTTACTGACACCAACATAGCTAGATACTCTGGGGTTCAATAATAACAACTTCAGACAGAGATAACTTGGTATTGTGAATCCCACTTACTTAATTTGTACTAAGGGTGATATATAGCAAGGCCCTTGCACCAGGAGGCACCCACTGGCAGGACCCCCTCTTTTGCCCCAGGCCATTCCTTCCATGCTGGAGCAGGGCATGCCTGCCTGCACATTCAAGGGCCCTGACCAGGCCAGATTCCAGCAGCTCATGCACTGTTTTGAAAGGCATGACATTGGTCCCACTGCCACAGTGCCCCAGGGAGCGGAGTGCTCAGAAGTCCCTCAGGACCTGTCAGGCTCAACCTCTCTGTTCTTTTTAAAATGTTATTTGGAGTTTTTGTGTATTTCATACAAAGACATCTGCAATCAATCTTTCATTATGTCTTTTGCCCCCCCCCCTTCCGCCACTGGCAAGCTTCCATAGCCCCCACACTATCGATTTGTCTATACACACATACAACTGTGGAATATCTACATTTCTGCATTTGTGGTAAAGGCATATTGTTATCAAGTAAGGGTCAAATAGGTCCTCAGTGCAAGTTCTGAGGGGTCTAGTCAGCCTATTTAGCGAGAGTCCCTCACATTAGGAAGACCAACTCTTTGCTCACCCCAGCAGTGATCAGCTGCCAATCATTTCTTCCGCTATATTGGGGTTCTGCTGGGGTCCTACTTCCTCAGTTCTGTGCTTGGTTTTTGTCTACTTGAGTTGCATGAGTCTTGTGCACGCTGACACCGGATCATTGGGCTGTAGGTTCATATAGCAGGGTCCAGGGCCTTTGGGAAGTCTGTTTCCATATTGTCTTGCACCTCCTCCCTGGCTTTACAATCTTAACCCGCCCCTTATACTGCAGGGTCCCTGGCCTTGGGTAGGCAAAATTTCATATAAGGTCCTGTCCAAGTCCAGCATTCTCCAGACTCTTAATCTCTGCAGCTTTGGCCGCATTTGTGATCTTGCTGTGCTCGTAGCAACTCTGTTGCCTGAGGGCTTTCATTTTGAGAGGTGAGAGTTCAATATGATGTCTTTTACTCCTTGTTCTACTAATGATTTTTGTGGCTCAGGTGGTACGAGGTTGTGGTATGACTGGTGCACTTAGATCTCTGGAAAATTCCACGACAATGTCTGTGTGTGGGCAGTTGTGTACCTTATCAATTGTCTCCTAGGAAGGGAAAGGAGCCGAGAGAGGTGGGACATAGGCACTGGTGTTGTCAAGGGAGAAGTGGGAAAGGGGAGACTGGCAGAGATGGCTCAGTAGTTAAGCACTGACTATCAACGCAGGAAACCAAGTGTTCGATTCCCAGAACCTACATGGCAGCTAAAATCTGTAACTCAGTTCCTGGGGATCCGATGCCCTTTGATTCTCCATACAGGTTGCAACACTCGGCGTACAAGGTACATTTACAACATGCAGGCAATATGCTCATACACATAAAGTAACATATTAAAAATAATTTAAAATAAATGGGGAAGGCATGGAGGAAAGATTAGACAGGGAGAGGGGGAGAAGAGAGAAGATACATGAATGCCAGAATAGTGTAAAAAAAAAAACCCCAACGGAAATTTTTATTAGTCCAATACCCTACTTGACAATTACAGAAGTATTCTGCATGAGTCATTGTGGTTATTAGTTGAAGGCTACAATGACAAGAACAGTTGCCATACGGAAAGAACTTTCCTTTGAGGTTCTTGGTCAGGGGACGTCCAAGAGAATCCCTATACATCTACAATGAGGTCTATTTGCCTCGCTCCTTGACTGCCTCAGAACTTGAAGTAGAAGACCAGTATTGCTGAACAGATAGGACGTGCTTTGGAGTCCTGGATTTGGTCATTTTGACGCCTGGAGGCTGACTGGAAGCCAGTTTTCCCTGCAGCCCCAGCGCTCATAGCTCTGGAGAGCACCACACAAGCTGGCTAATGGAGTACCGCAAGCAAGATAGTTGTCAACATTAGCTTCACCCAATGGAAAAACGACCGCAATGTGGGCATGAATTGGGCAGGATGGCACTTTTATATTTGGGGAGGACTAACAAGTCCCTATTGGTGGGAGGAACCTCACTGTTTACTATGTTTACTGCTCTACTCGGTAAACATAGCCAATCAGCTGGCTTGGGAGATCTTAGGAAAGCCAACGGCTGTACTGTTCCTATTGTACAAGGTAATGTATTATTATGTGGCCAAGATCGTACCTTTATATTTGTCAAAGTTCCCCAGTCACCCATCTACACATAAAAGGCTTCTTCTAGAGCTTTGGTTTTTTTTGGGGAGGGGGTGTCTTTCTGTAGCCCCAGCGTAGACTGGAAATAGCAGATTGTAGACCCAGGGTGGCCGTTGAACTTCAACAGAGATTCGCCATCTGCCTTCTTCTGCCTCCGAGTGCTGGTGTGCACATGCAGCTTCGGCTTTCTTTCTTACTTTACTTACTAATTGCCTTGGGCACTCCCGCTGGTGAAGTGATGAGATGAGGTGTGTGGGGGCAGTGGGCAGTGAGGAAGGTCTGACAGCTAATTCTGCACATCAACTTGACTGGCTCCTCACTGTCTGGTTATCTGGTTAGACGTTCTTCTAGATGTGTCAGTCCGGGATGATTTTTTGGATAAAGCGCTTTATTTTTTTTTTTTTGGTGGATCGAGCAAGGCAGATCTCTTTCCCCAGGATGGGTGACCATCATTCCTCCCACTGAGGCCAGAGTAGAGCAAGAGAAGAAGGAAGAATTTGCCTCTTTTTCTTCTTTTGCCTTCTCTACATTAGCTGGGAACAACTTGCTTACCCCTCTCCTGCCTTGACTGTGAGGGGGTCACAGGGATTGACCCAAAGTTCATCAAACAATGCCACTGGATCATGGGTTCGCAGCGATGCGAGAAAGAATTATGAGACTTTATCCAGCCTCCATAACCATGTGAGTGATTCTCAAAACATTTCTCTCTCTCTCTCTCTCTTCTCCTCTCTCTCTCTCTCACACCCAATATCTCTCACACACACACACAGATCACACACACACTCAATCTGAAACAGGTAGTGAAGACGGCTGCCTTCTTCCTATGTTCACATGGGCTCAACCAGGCAACACAGAATAATCTACTTTAAGGCTCATATCTCCAATTATATCTGCTAAGTTCTTCTTGCCAAGTTCCAGGTTTGGGGAAGTCGGGTGTCTTAGGGGAAGGCTTTCTCCTCCACGTGTGCTATGTATGCACTTGTTTGTTATACACACCTAGGCTCATTATTCTTTTATTCCCAATTAGCAGCTACAGTGCCTGAGGTACGAAGCATGGATGAATGGCCTGAGTCACACAGTTGGTAAATGGTAGGTCATTGGCTCCTGACACAGGGCTTTGTTCTTAGACTCTATCCTATGATGGCTTCACCCATGGACTGCAGAGCTGCTGAGAAGGTGATGTATTAGTCGGGGCGCTCTAGAGAAATAGAAGCAATAGAAGGAATGTAGATTACAGAAGGGAATTTATTAGTTTACATAATTAAGATTGGTTAGTCCAGTAGTGGCCAACTGCACCTTAGAGAGGCCGAGCTATTGTAGTCTGGCCATGAAGACCTGGAGAGGCAGTTCTTCAGCCCATGCTGGTGGAAAGCTGGAGAAGGTGAGTTCCATGTCTGTAAAGGATGGCGGCAGCTGAAGCAGTAATAGGATCGATGCACTCACAGCAGGGAGTAAAGCCAGGCCAGAAAAGCAAAAGCGTTTCCCTTGGAGCTCCTTACATGTGGGCCAGGGTCAGACAGAGCCAGCCACTCTCAGGAGGGTCCTCCCTTCTCAGTCAATGCTTCCAGAAAGTGCCCTTACAGACCCATCTACAGCCATATCTCTTAGTTGATTCTCAGTCCAGTCAAATTGGTTTTAACGCATATTATGAACACATCGCTACCGCGACGCGGATAATTGTTCGAGATGCCTACATTTTCAGGTTTATCTCGGTATAGAGATGAAGGGAACTACTCCTACTCGGGATGCACCCCGCACGAAGCGTCAATGCTCTCAGCCCTCTTCCCTGTCCTCCCACTGTCTTCTCCTTTGCCCGTGGTCCTGTGAGGCTTTTGACAGACAGGATAGACTAAGCAGGGAACTGCACTATGCTGAGTCCTTCCCTATGACAACGTGAATCCTGTATGAGAGGAAAGGTCTGAGGTCTTCTCAAAATTCATGTTGAAACCTAATCTTTGAGGCAACAGCTGGTAGCAGGAGCCTTTGGGACGTGGTGGCTGGACCTAAGGGACAGGCACCTCCATGGGGATGGGAAAGGAGACACCGCAGTTTTCCCCTTTCACTATATGCAGATGGTGAGAAGCCTGCCACCCATAAGAAAGTCGGGCCTGGGCCTGGAAAGAATGGGTCAACAGTAGACGATTGTATTAGCAAGGGTTCTCTACAAGAACGAATCATAGAACAAATATCGCTATTAATCAGTTTTTGGATTTTCCCTCACAGGATAGAGTTCAAAGGACGTCACAATAGCCATGCCTGCACTGGAGAGGCTGAGAATTCCAGGCGAACACCTGCTCATCCAGACAGGCTGGCTGTCTAGTGTCCCATCGGTGCTGGCCTGATGGATCCAGGAGATCTGCTGGTCTCAGTACACTTTGGGATCCGAAGGGTTGATCAGCAGTAAGACAAACTCACTAGATGATAGAGGCAAGCCACAGGAAAAGGGACCAGCTCCTCTGCCATGGCCTTTTATCATACTGGTGCTGCAGAAGGTAACATCCACATTTGGGTGGGCCATCTGGCTTGAGTTATTCCAATCTGAAGATCTCTACTCTTCTCTCATATTTGGTTCTTAGTCCGTCAAGTTGACAGTACCGCGACCAGGAATACCATCACAGCCATAGCCTTTTGGGCAGGAGGAAGCAAGTTCAGTTTCCAGAAACCCACATTAGGGCATGCACAACTATTTTTTTTTTTTTTTTTTATTCTATTTTGTGTAATGTGTATGAATGTACTGTCTGTAATGCGGGTCTGGGTGCACCGTGTCGTGCAATGCCACGCGTCAGAAGAGGGTCTCCGGATTCCCCTGGATTGGCGGAGTTCTCCTGGAATTGGGATTTACAGACGTTCTTACACGCCCGCCATGTGGGTGTTGGGGGTCGGAACCCGGGTCCTCTGCAGAGCGGTCAGCGCTCTTAACCGTAGGGGCGGCCATTCTATGAGTGTTTGATTTCCTTTTTATTTCCTCTTCTGATTTCTTTAGTATTTCTACTTCTTTTTGGAGCTTCTCAATCTCTTCCTGTAGTTCTTTGCTTCACTGGTTGGTTTCCTTATCTTTTTAAGCATGGAATCTTTTCAGTGTTTCCAGTTCCTTCCAGAGTTTGTTATTCTCTCTCTCTATGTCCTTCTTGAGTTTTTCCTTCTCTTTTCTTAGTTCTTTGATTTGCTCTTTATAATCTTGTAGTTCTTTAAATATGTTCCCAATTGTGTTTCTGATATCTGTGTCCTGGGTCATCCCCAGGGGGATCCCACTGTAGGAATGTTCCATAGGGTTGGTAGAGCTTGATGCAGGATTATCCTGTCCCTTTCCCGTGTTGTCTCTTCTTCGTGTTCCTGGCATATGAGCTTCTCCTTGCCTGTATTCCAATGTAAGTCCTAAATGCCTCTTCACTGTGTTTAAGGCTTGCTTTGCTTGCCTCCTTCAGAGCCTTAGTAATCCCAGTTGGGGGGTGTGGGGGGTGTGGGGGGGTCCTCTTTAGCCCACCGCCCCGATACCTGCAATTCAGCTGGAGATCTCAGATCTCAATCTCACACAACCCTACCTTTTATACTAGCTGGGTGGATAACTCCGCCCCCACAGCCACAAAAGCCAATTAAGCCAAAGACAACTGGATTATCGGATTAACTATATTAAATCAATCAACAATCAGCCCTGCTGAAGCACCCAGCTGCTGCCTACCTACCTGCGCTTGTCTTAGCTGGTCTCGGGAGATCTCCCAGATTTGCACTTTAAATGAGCTTAATTGCTTGGACTTGTGCCTGAAATATCCAAATGCCTCCTGTGGGTGTGGCTTTGTTTAATGAAGTGAATTTCTCTGTCCCCGTTTCTGTCTGTTCAGATGTATCCATACAGCCTTTCATAGAACTACATCCCCAGCATGGCAGTTTGTCTTAGTGGTAAGTTTTCTTTGAATGCTCATTGTCCCTTTAAGGGTTTTACTCAATTCATCAAAGATGGGACCCCTATAGCTACCACTTCCCAAAGGTCCTGTGGCCTAGATGTTGTTCCAGATGCAGGCACACTGCTGGTTTCTAAGGAGAGCTATCCTTCTGGTTTTGTGGGCTCCCAGGCACTGGGGTCACACTGAAGGCCAATAAGACTGCAGCACCAACTCCACACCCTCTTCATCCCTACATAGTAGCTTTTGTGTTGCTGAGTTAACTTGGGTGTTCTGTTTGCATGCTTATGAACACATCTGAACATTAGAGCTGTACTGCAAATACTTATTTTCCCTGGGGATGTTGGTCTTGCCATTTTCTTAGTTCTGATGCTTGAGTCCCATTTTCTATTGTTCTTTGCACACATCCTTCGAAGGTTTCTGCTGCAGCAATTTGAGAGGATACATTTGGAGAGGTGATTATGCGGATTCTATAATTATGATATTGATGAAAGATTATATTTTAACCTCACTGGGGAAAAAACTGCCCCCTTTCTTCATGGCAGGGCTTTGCCATCATGAGATAACACTGGTCCTGAGAATGTAAATTCTCTTTAAGTCATGACTCCTGAATATTTACAAAAATCAATTCCAAATGGATCAAAGACCTCAATTTGAAAACCAAAACCCTGAAGGTGTTAGATGAAAAAGTTGGCAGCAACTTACAAGACATAGTTGTAGGAAAAGACTTTTTTTTACTTATTTATTTTTTGTACTGTCTGCATGTAGATTTGTGCACCCGTGTTGTGCAATGCTGTGAAGGTCAGAAGAGGGTGTTGGATTCCCCTGGAACTGGAGTTAAAGATGGTTCTCAGCCACGATGTGGGTGCTAGGAATCAAACCTGGGTCCTCTGCAAGAGCAGTCAGTGCTCTTAACCGCTAGGCTATCTCTCCAGCCCCAGGAAAAGACTTTCTAAATCAGACAGCAGCTGCACAGGAAATAAGGTCAACAATTGACAAGTGGGACCTTATCAAACTCAAAAGTTTCTATACAGCAAAAGAAACAATCAGGGAAGTGAAGAGAAAACCCACAGAGTGGGAGGAAACCTTCACTGCTGATACATCTGACAGAGCATTAACTTACAGAATATATAAACTATTCAAAAAAACAAAGAAGAAAACAAATGACTCCCTCAAAAGATGGAGTAAAGAGCTGAGCAGAGACTTCACAAGTGAGGAAATAGAGATGGCTGAGAAACATCTTAAAAAGTGTTCAACATCACTAATAATTAAGGAAATGCAAATTAAAACCACTTTAAGATATCATCTCACCCCAATAAGGCTGGCTAGGATCAAGAAAACAAATGATACCAAATGCTGGAGAGGGTGTGGGGAAGGGGGAACACTCATCCATTGCTGGTGCGAATGCAAACTTGTACAACCACTACGGAAAGCAGTATGGAGAAACCTTAAAAGACTCAAAATAAGCTTACCACCTGACCCAGCCATACCATTTAATGGGTATATAGCCATGAGACTCTACAGCAGAGAGACATGTACAGCCGTGTTTATTGCAGCTCTCTTCACAATAGCAAAGAGCTGGAACTAATCCAAGTGGATACAGAAATGTGGTACATCTACACAATGGTGGACTATGCAGTGGTAAAGAAAAATGACATCGGGCTGGAGAGATGGCCTAGCAGTTAAGAGCACCGACTGCTCTTGCGGAGGACCCAGGTTCGATCCCCAGCACCCACATGGCAGCTGAGAACCATCTTTGACTCCAGTTCCAGGGGAATCCAATGCCCTCTTCTGACTTCAGCATTGCACGACACAGGTACACAGACCTACATGCAAACAGTACACTCATAGACATAAAAAATAAATTAAAAAAAAAGAAAGATGACATCATGAAATTTGTGGGTAAATGGATGGAACTAGAAGATTTTATGCTAAGTGAAGTAACACAGTCCCAGAAAAACAAAAGACGAATGGTATCCCTCATCTGTGGATGCTAGTACCAAGTACCTAAGTGTAAGACAAAATGAACAATGTTAATGTTATATTCCTCATGCTCTAAAGACAACTGTGCTCTTGTATTAGAAATCCCTACACAGGTCCTAGAGCTGACCTAACACATATTTTTCAGACCTTGGATTTTTAGTATATGATGGAGGGTATGTGTGTATCTTTTAGAGTAATATGGGATTAAAATGGAAACATGTGAATCAAGAAATATGACATGAAAATAACATACAGTTTGTTTCCAAAGGATGCAATGTTAATATAGGTGCAATGTAACAGGCTGGTGCAACTTAGCCTTTCTGGGTGCTTAACAACCATACCTGACATCCATACCAATTTGGCTGAGGGACCTGGGGGACAACTTTGTTCCTTGTCCTCAGAGGTCAACCAAGTTTTAGGGGGTTATGCATGGGCATCTCTTGAAATGTCCTGCAGAGGTGGGTCACCAGTCTTCCTGTTCAGGGATGTCTCAGAGAGTCACTAAGGGGAATTTCAGCCTGTGTCTATTCTTTAAAGAGGAAAGTCTGTTCATGCTTCAGAAAAGAAGCCTGGTCTAGAAGGACCTGATCTTGTCCTCAAGTGGATGAAACTGGCGGATGAGGAGCTGAAAGGAGCATGGGGCTCCCCCCCCTCAAAAGACCCCTGAGGTCCAGATCCTCAACTGACCTCAAGAAAACAAAACTTTGGTTAATCTGGGCTAACTGCGTGGCCTTAAGCATCCAGAAAGACGGTACAACCAGAAGTAAATAATCAGTAAGACCAGAGAAACTATACTGCAGACATAAAACTTGAGATCTTAGTAAAAAGACAAAAAGAAAAAAGAGAGCACTGTTTGGCCTGTCTTCAATTCTTACAGGCAGGTGCATCTGCTCTGTGGCTGCCACTGCCTTGGCACTCCTCAAGGACTTGAGATACAGCTTTTTTTGGGAGGGGGGTCTTTTTGAGACAGGGTCTCACTGTAGCCCCAGCTGTCCTGGAACTCACTCTGTAGACCAGGCTGGCCTTGAACTCACAAAGATCTGCCTGCCTCTACCTCCCAAGTGCTAGGATTAAAGGTGTGTGTCACCATGCCCAGCTCAAGATACAGCTTTTTAACCTCCCAATGTGGACTGAGGACTCGTGAGATATCCAGCTTGTGAACTAAGCAGCTAATGGGAATTCAGCCTCGTCAGAATATGGACTGTCATTGTTGGACTACCTTGGCTGTATCATGGAGGATCATGTCAGGACACATGCTTACTGGACTTCATTTGGGGGACTATGGGAAGGAAAGACCCCAATGTGGAGCACAAGTGCAGGATTGATGGTTGTTTGGGCTTGCCAAGAAGGAGCCTTCAAGCACTTCCTTAAGGAAAATATGACATCTTTTAGGGAAAAAAAGTCCTCCAATTCAAGTGATATGTGTATGTATGTATATATTTATGTATACTATATATAATAATATATTATCTATATCTATATCTATATATAACAACATGATTATATATAGTATATATACTGAAGCACAATACAAGTAGGAAAGGAGGATAACAATAAGAACCCAACAAAAGACTCAGAAAAAGATGCAGGATGTGTATGGCAGAGTGCAGGGACTCTGGTGGGGTGGGGGCATGGAAAGGGAAGTAACTCTAGATTCGATCAAGAAATGATGTAAGACTAATGGAAAAAGTTTAATAACAATAAAAAAGAAAAGAAAAGAAAAAAAGAAAAAGAAAGCAGGCTGAGCATGGGCCAGGAAGCAAGCCAGTAAGCAGCATCCCTCCATGGCCTGTGCTTCAGCTCCTGCCTCCAGGTTCTTGCCGTGCGTCCCTACCTGGGCTCCCTAAGTGATGAACTGTGACCAAATAAACCCTTTCCTCCCCAAGTTGGTTTCGGTCAGAGTGTTTTGTCACAGTAATTGGAAGGAAACTAGAACACTTTGTGACAGTGGAGGCTTAGCTAGTGTCCTCCCAGCCGTCCTTAGGGCTGTGGGTTGAGGCTACAAACATGGGTAAGCTTCAAGGAGTATTTGCTGTAGAATTAGGATCAAGGGGCTGGGAAGCAGCTCAGCTGGAGTAGTGCTCGTCATGCATAAGGCCTTGTGTTCAATCCCATCATCCACATAGTGAGCCAGGCACTTGTAACCCCAGCTCTGGGGAGACGGAGACAGGTAGGGCGTTCAATCCCATCATCCACATAGTGAGCCAGGCACTTGTAACCCCAGCTCTGGGGAGACAGAGACAGGTAGGGCGTTCAATCCCATCATCCACACAGTGATCCAGGCACTTGTAACCCCAGCTCTGGGGAGATAGAGACAGGTAGGTCCTTAGAGCTCATTCCCAGTCTAGCTGAACTGATGATCCCCAGGTTCTAGTATGAGACCCTGATTTAAAAAATAAGGTAGAAGGCTCCTGAGGAACAACACCCAAGTCTGGCCTCTGCCTCCTTACACCTGTGCACACAGGTGTAAGTGTACGCTCCCTGATATGCACCTATGCACATATGAGCAACACCTATCTGTGTGCACAGAAAACAAACAAGTGCTGTGGCAAAATCGTGAGCTCATACCAAAGTCAGGCGAGGAGAGGGAGTTTGTTTCACACTAGTGGTTTGCCCACCAGCATCTGAACCCCAGCGACTATTCCATAATGCAGTCAGGAGCCTAACTGAGTCTCTCAGACCCTGTATACGCTGGAGACAAATGCAAGCAAAGAGCACGTAGCACACAAGTGGTAAAACAGGCAACAGGCAGACACAAAGGCCAGCAGAATGTGGCATCCTGGTTAACAGATAACAAATGTGACATCCTGGCCTGGTTTATAGATAGATAACATCAAAGGCCACAGAATATGACTTTCTGGGGAAACAAAGGCCGCTGTCTGGGGTGACCACAAGAAGCAGAGAGGAGGCTCCTGACGGCCCTTCCACTGTCTACCTCCATTACCATAACACAGCAAGGTGTCTTTCCACTACACAAGGAAAACAAATTAGAACTGAGCCTGTATCATGAAGGTATTTCACTTTTCTTACTCTCTTTTCATCTGGACATATACCTCTGTAGAATGGATGTAGCCCACTGGTAGAGCACTTGCTTTACATGTACAAGACCCTGCATTCCATCCCTAGGACCACCCAAAACATATGTATATTGCAGCTGAAAAGAAGGGGCTCAGGAAGGGTAGGATGAGTTACCTGGCAAATGGGAACTTCTGCTTCAACTGCAGCAGCAGGTGGCTGGTGAAGGAAGAAGGCAATAAAGATAGAGCAAGATGTGGTATCGCACACCTTTAATCCCAGCACTCGGGAGGCAGAGGCAGAAGGATCTCTGTGAGTTCAAGGCCAGCCTGGTCTACAGAGTGAGTTCCAGGACAGCTGGGGCTACAGGGAGACCCTGTCTCGAAAAGACAAGAAGAAGAAGAAGAAGAAGAAGAAGAAGAAGAAGAAGAAGAAGAAGAAGAAGAAGAAGAAGAAGAAGAAGAAGAAGAAGAAGAAATAATAATGAACCTATTACAAGTCCCTCAAGGTACTTGGGGGTGTGGCTCACTGGTAGAGAACTTGCCTAGCTCGTGCAAGGCCTTGAGTTTGATCTCAGTTCCACAAAGCAGAAGTCATGCTAGAAGTCATGCCAGGTTTTCTGTCACAGATATATGATTTGGGGGCAGAGGGAGGGTCACACTGTGAGGAGCCCTGGGCATGCTGAGCACCCCATATAGTCATCTCCAGCATGGCCCATTAGAAGCCTATCTCTCTATTTTCTAATAGAAAAGGAGGGATAATGTTAAATGAAACATAACCCTTAAAAAACCAGCAATTGCCGGGCTGGTGAAATGATGCTCAGTGGGTGAAGATCCCTTTTGCATCATCTGAGTTTGATGCCCAGGTCCCACATGGTGGAAGGAGAAAACAAATTCCTGCAAGTTGTCCTCTGACTACCTCCACATGCATACTATGGCATGTGCTTGCATACAAAGTGAATAGAACAGTCAACAAGTTTTCAAAATCGATACAGAACACTGCTCTAAAACCATAGGACTACTGTGTCAGGACACTTCCAGTTCTGTCTGGGTTCAAAATAGTTACATGGACCAAGCAACTTACATGAGGGTAGACGGGGGTCTTGCTGGTCTGAAGGTCACCTGAGGGTAGATGGGGGTCTTGCTGGTCTGAAGGTCACCTGAGGGTAGATGGGGGGTCTTGCTGGTCTGAAGGTCACCTGAGGGTAGATGGGGGTCTGAAGGTCACCTGAGGGTAGATGGGGGTCTTGTTGGCCTGAAGGTCACCTGAGAGTAGATGGGGGGTCTTGTTGGCCTGAAGGTCACCTGAGGGTAGATGGGGGTCTTGCTGGTCTGAAGGTCACCTGAGGGTAGATGGGGGTCTTGTTGGCCTGAAGGTCACCTGAGAGTAGATGGGGATCTTGCTGGTCTGAAGGTCACCTGAGAGTAGATGGGGGGTCTTGTTGGCCTGAAGGTCACCTGCGGGTAGATGGAGGGTCTTGCTGGTCTGAAGGTTGCCTGAGGTTAGACAGGGTCTTATTGGTCCCTGGAGGGGTGATAGTGACATTCAGGCTTCTGCCATTTTTTTCTCACGACAAACTAAAAAACTCATCCTTCCACACTCATCCTCTCCACCTTCTTGAGAATAAAACCTTTCATTCTTCCTAAGTTACGAAACTTGCATTTTGTTCCCATCACCACAGCACCAAACGTCCCGTTTTGTTCCTCACAGCCTGCTGAGGGTGGTGTCCTTCCTGCCATCCTATGTATGAGCACAAGGGTGCTCAGAGAGGGTGCATCACCTGCCTAGAGTCACACAGCTAGTCCTGCTCTAGTCAGCTCTACAGCCAATGTTTGCTCCTGGTCATATCAGCAAAGCTCTCATAGGCTCACTGACTCCACGTTTCCATCCACGCAGGCAGTAGACGAGCAGGTGGACAGCCCCATGCTGCTGGCCCTTCTCTGACCAAGGCTGATCTCAGGGGTAGGGCAGGGATTAAAGGGCTGCTCCCACCTGTGGACAGGAAGGGACAGAAAGCTGGCTTCCAGCAGAGGGCATGATGGGGTGGGGCAAAGGTAGCTGGAGCTGTGCCCCTCTAGGGCTGGGGCGACGGAGTGGAGGGGGAGCAGCAGCCAAGAGCTGGGCATTTGCATTCACGAATGCACGGACATGTGTCACGGATTAAATACGAAGTGTTCTCCACATGCCCCTATGCTCATGCTTGTCCACACGTGGTGACACTGTTTGGGGAGGGCATGGACAGCTCCCTAGTCTGTGCCTTGGTTTCTACCTCCTACCATAAGGTGGAGAAGACTCTTCCATTGCTGTGCTGTGCCCCAGTGAGTGAGGCTGCAGCCAGCAACCCAATCCTCTGAAACCGTGAGTAGAATGACATTCTCCTTTGAAGTCATTTATGCCAGGCCCCATATGGGTGATATAACACAACACACATTCAGGTGGGCACAGAGGTGGAACCGCAACAGCCCCATCTGACTGTCTACAGGGAACATCCAGCCTTGGGAGTGCAATGTGCTTCTGACCGGAGCTGCGTTATTCATCCTCAGAATGGGCAGAGGTCAGCAGGTTCATTTGCTCTCATCGGACAGAAGGCTCCTAGAGATGTGGCAGGGCTGGAGCAGAAGAATCGTTCATTCATTCATCAAACACTGACGGGTCACCCTCAGCCCAACAATTAGCACGGCAACAATGTCATGGCTATTTCAAATCTTGACTCCACTAGAAAACATAAGACTATGCTATTTTCTCATCAGTAAACCTACAGTATTTCTGGTACTAAAAGCATGCAATGCACTGTGGCCTCAAGTGATGGGTGAAGTGCCAGGCCATGGGGCAGCAGGGCTGGTTTCTAGCGAGGCCTCCTTCCTGGCTTGTAGACGAGCACTCTCTCCCTGTGTCCTCACAGGGACTCTTCTCTGGGCACACATGGAGCATCTGAGCTCTCCGTGACCACTTCTTCTTACAATGCACCAGTCCTATCAGATTAGAAGTCTCACCTTTTTTACCTTATTTAACCTTAGCTGTCTTCCTAAAGGCCCAAATTCAAATATAATCACATCAGGCATTGGGGCTTCAATGTATTGATTTGGGGAGGAGCAGGATTCGGTCCAGAAGAGAATGTAAACTCACAGAAATATCTAGGACAGTGGATTTGCTGTGGCTCCAGGTCACCTCTGGCTTTCTGTGGGGCAGGATGTAGAATGGATGCTGCAGGAGGCCAGACCTGGGGACTTCTACACCACCCCTCACCGCACTCCCCAGCCTGTGCAGAGTCCAGAGAAGAAACCCATGGGGTGTGCTGTTCTCTGTATTCTGCAAGGCTAGGGCCATAGGCTTGCTATTTTCTAACATGGAATCCCCAGGGGGGCTTCTATTAGACAATTATGTTCTAACCAGGCCTATCAGGCACCTGTAGGCAAACTATCAATACTGAAACTGAGCTTGATAGACTCAGAGAGTACTTCCGTGTCTGTCTTCTAGGAAAAGACGACGTTGGGATGGAAAATTGGATTCTTCAGATTAGAGAGAGGTCACTCCAGGGCTCACAGCAGCCTGCTGGACTTGAGTCAGTCACACATGCAAAGAAAGGAAAGAGATCCCGTCTCTTAAGGGCCACCAAAAGCTTTCTGGGGTCCCGCATGGGACTCCCTAAGGCAGACCCCCCCACAGGCTCTAAGGGAGCTGGCTGTGTCCGGGGCCTATTTTGCTTATTTCCTTAGAGTGGAGCAAGCAGCTCAAACAACACTCTGAAGAACGTGGTTGTGCGGGGATGATGAGCTGAGGGAAGCTGACCACCGCCACTTCCCGACAGCACAAGTCCCCTGAGAGCAAACCCCAAAGGAATTCTGCCAGGAGGCAGGAGAGGCTTTTGTGTGACATGGAGGCCACGGGGACTTTGTGAGTTCTAATCCTGTGCGAAGGACTTTAATGGGAGCTCAATCCTATTTACAAGCTGCACTTCTTTCTATACATTAAGCAGATTATCAACTATTACCTAGAAACAAAGAAAAAGTACTTGCAATTATTCTAGACTGAAAAATCACAAATTTAGAAAGTAGTTTTTTATTCCCCTTCTACACTACCCATTAATAGCTGTAAGAAGGAAATAATAGCGCACTGATTTAGAGGAACGCAATACATCAGAATTGGATTCAGGTCTCAAGAGGTGGGTAAGCAGGATCCACCTTTAAAGAACAACAATTAAAGTAATTACCATTGTTCCCAAAATTACTGTTTTTAAGACTGAAGTCCTCTATTGGATAACACTTAGGTAAGGAGAAGGAAAAAGAAAGGCACGTGATCAGCCCTGATCAGCCCGACTACAGAGAATGCAAGCTAAGCAGCGCGGAATCCCACTACTCCTGCTGGTGAGTCCCACCATTCCTGATGGGGCGCCATCATTTCTGAAGTTGTCAAAGATTTGTGTCACCTATAGCCCCAGGGTGGGAGGGACATGTAAGTGCAGGCGCACGCAGTGTAACACATGTGGCTATCACCTTCCTACCTCTCGAAAGCCTGTCTCCAGGCACAAGCTCCGGATGCTTGGATGATCACTATGGATCAAGAAGAGAATAACCCTCCCTGGGGAACGTGGGTCTGAGAATCTGCACTCGCAGGGACTGGGTTATATAGCTCATATATGGTGGAGTATTTGTTTAGGAAGCCAGAAGCCCCAGCTTCAATCATCTTCAGCATGGCACAAGTCGGCTATGGTGGCCATACCTGTAATCCCAGCACACAGGAAGCAGAGGCAGGAGAATCAGAAGTTCAAGGCCATCCTCAGCCACGTGGCCAGCGTGAGGCCAGCCCGAACTACAGGAACTCAGAAAGATCCGCCTGCCTCTGCCTCCCAAGTGTGCCACCCACGCCCCGGCTGACAGTTGCTTTTAAAAACGTTGCACTTGCCGAACCTGGTAGCACAAGCCTTTAATGCTAGCATTCGGGATGCAGAGGCAAGTGGATTTCTGGTAGTTCAAGGCCAGCCTGGTCTACAAAGTGAGTTCCAGGACAGGAGACCCTGTCTCAAAAAACAAGAAAGAGAGAGAGAGAGAGAGAGAGAGAGAGAGAGAGAGAGAGAGAGAAGGAGGGGGGAGGGAGGAAGGAAGGAAGGAAGGAAGGAAGGAAGGAAGGAAGGAAGGAAGGAAGGAAGGAAGGAAAATATCCTGCTTCTTCTTTATTAAGGTCAGTTTTCCCAGCCAAGCGTGGTGGCACACGCCTTTAATCCTAGCACTTGGGAGGCAGAGACAGGTGGATCTTTGTGAATTCAAGGTCAGCCTGGTCTACAGAGTGAGTTCCAGGATAGCTGGGGCTACAGGGAAACCCTGTCTCGAAAAGACCAAAAAAAAAAAAAAAAGATCAGTTTTCCAGACTGATTAGATCTCTTCTTTTTTAACTTTCTTTTCTGATGCTACAGATCGGACCCAGGGCCTCTCGCATGCAGTGGTCTACCACTGAGCTACAATCCCAGGCTTCATTTGTGTTTACACATGTGCTACGTGTGCTTGGATACATGCTACCAGTCAGGATAAGCACTGGTTATCGGTGGTCTGGTCTCACTGGGGAAGCTGCCTAGCCAGAGGATGGCTGGGAATGCTGGAAATCAAAGTAGAAAATTCAACCTAGGTCAGAGACGATGAAGCTAAGACTAGTGTGCCAACCAACCAGAAATACAGTGACTTGCTTCCGGTAGCGTTCGGGCACTCCTTCCAACATCCAGCTGCTTTGGATTAAGGACCTACTTAGCACTTTCCGTCTCTGTGGGCATTAGTGAAAGAGAGTGTGTGGGATCAACTCAGGCCTAAGGAGACCAGGTTCATGAAGGGCTCCAGCTCCTAACAGCTGGCATGACACTATTTTATCCTGTGGCCCTTTCAAGCCAGTGCCTAGAATGTTCCTTTAATTAACTGGTGCCAGGCAAATGTCCTAAGGTACAGTGAATATCCTTACTGGAGACATTTGAATTCTGCTTTGAGAGTATTTGAAGTCACCAAGCTTCCTGGATAATTATCTAAGTCCAATGTCTGTCCAAGGAACTCCAAGTGCTATTCACACCAAATTCTCTAGAATGAGAGGCCCAGGCATGTCCATGCTCAGCTCAACACGTTTGATCCATGGAGGCAACTGGAGACAGGCCGAGGAGAAATGCTGTCGCCCTACACAGACTTACATTATCTGTGAATTATTCTGCACCAAGGCCGAGGCCACTTTCTTGTCCACTGCTCTTTTTCTTTATGAGATGTTTCTATCGCCATGGATTGACACTTTACAGTCTGATATATGTCATTGTCAATGTAAAAACATAACTCTCACCTCAAAGGGGATAAGAGATAGTTTATTCTGGAATCCAGTATGAGGGACCACGGCCAGAGAACACAGATTCAAGTCACCCTGATTCCATGTTCCGGTGTGAAGGCAGCTTCATGGAGTTGTTACAGTAACAGAAAAAAGAAAAGTCATCAATGAAGACAGTTCTCAAATACATGGATGAAAAGGTTAAGTAGCAGATACAGCAACAGAGAAATCCCAGCTCAGCCTCAGATGCTGTCTGATGATGCTCAGCCTTTTGGTTGGTGGAAGCTGGTGGTCGACTAAGCTAATACATTCTGAAAGGTTGTCAGCTGTTAGTGACAGGATGTTAAGTCTGAAACAAAGGAAGGCATGGAGTGGCTAGGGAGGGGGCCGAAGATGGCTGAAGAAAAACTGTAACCAGGCTGAGACCTGCAGCATCCACACTCTGCACTCACTGAAGTTCTACTCAGTTCATGAGTCTTTACAGAGACTTTGGTTTAAAGACACAGATATTCTGGGTACTTTCTTCCACACCATACAACAGTGATTTTCTCCAGTGACTAAAAAGAGGGATGATTATGTATCAGAAAATGGACACACTTCACTACGAGCTGTATCATACCTCCATAAATGTCAGTGCAGGTTCCGTCATCCTCCACACATGATGTCAGTGCAGGTTGCATCATCCTCCACACATGTCAGTGCAGGTTCCATCATCCTCCACACATGTCAGTGAAGGTTCCATCATCCTCCACACATGATGTCAGTGCAGGTTGCATCATCCTCCACACATGTCAGTGGAGGTTCCGTCATCCTCCACACATGATGTCAGTGCAGGTTCCATCATCCTCCACACATGTCAGTGCAGGTTCCATCATCCTCCACACATGTCAGTGCAGGTTCCATCACCCTCCACACATGATGTCAGTGCAGGTTCCATCATCCTCCGCACATGACATCAGTGCAGGTTCCATCATCCTCCACACATGATGTCAGTGCAGGTTCCATCATCCTCCACACATGGTTTCAGTGCAGGTTCCATCACCCTCCACACATGATGTCAGTACAGGTTCCGTCATCCTCCACACATGGTGTCAGTGCAGGTTCCATCACCCTCCACACATGATCTCAGTGCAGGTTCCATCATCCTCCACACATGATGTCAGTGCAGGTTCCGTCATCCTCCACACATGATGTCAGTGCAGGTTCCATCACCCTCCACACATGATGTCAGTACAGGTTCCATCACCCTCCACACATGATGTCAGTGCAGGTTCTATCACCCTCCACACATGATGTCAGTGCAGATTCCATCATCCTCCACACATGATATCAGTGCAGGTTCCATCACCCTCCACACATGATGTCAGTACAGGTTCCGTCACCCTCCACACGTCAGTACATGTTCTAGTCATCCAGACCTCAAGAGATTTCCCCACACAAAGCATCATTAGGAGAATTTCAGACTACATCTTAGGATTCCATGGGATATAAAACACATCATCAAACTCTTTGTTGTGCCACAAAAAAGATGGAGTTGATTCCTTTGCCCCTGAATTAGGGTCAACTTTTGGAATTTGTGTCTAATAAGCAGGTGACAGCAGAAGATACAGCCACCTGTCTCCCTAGATTAGAAAAGGGGATGCCGACTGGTAGTCTGTCTCTGAGAACACACAGCTGGTTATAAAGGCCATCAGGCTCCTTGGATATTAATCAGAGACACTGCTATGTACTTAAGTCATGAGACATAATATCACCCCTGGATACTCTCCCTTATCTTCTTTCCTTTCAGGGAAGAAGCATGTCCACAGAGGTGTCCAGGTCCTGGTAGTAGCCACACACTTCCACATCTGGTCATTAGCTCCACAAGTGCTGCTGGACTGCCCAACAGGCTCTGGGAGCAGAACCAATTCAATAACCTCCCATTGCTCTGGAAGAGAAAGGAGAAAACTCACATTTCTTTTAGTAGCGTGAGGACCCAATACTAATCTGGAGATTATTTGGTCAGGACATCCAGGATCTATTTTTGTTCTTAGGGTCTGCTAAGGTTATGAATGAGCATGGCTTCCAATTTTCTTATCTCTGAAATGGAGAGGACACTAGTGCTGTCATCCAGAGTCAGTGCCCAGCAAGGGGAGAGCTTCCTGTGTAAGCTCTTGGAGTTCTTGCTGCTGTACATGCCCCACACTATCAGTCCCTCTACACCTGCTATCGGTACCATTCCAGGTAATGTCATATCATCCTAGAAATTGTTCAACCAAACCCCTGTCTAAGCCAAGCACCTGGGCTGCACTACACATCCAACCCATGACAAATCTTTGTGGTTCTGTATTCAGAACAGATTAGAATTCGGCCTCTTCTTGCTCACACCCTCTGACGCCCAAGCTACCATCAGCTCTGCCCATCACCAGCTGAGGTTTGCTCCCTGTCCGTCCTCCGTCTCCTGTCACACTGGTGTCTCTTTAATCAGCACCCAGGGGATGGATAACAGAAGTCGCATCAATGTTTTGCTCAACATTTCCCCATCTTCCTTAAACCAAAACCAAGTCCTTCATGGCTTAGCAGTCTGTCCCTCTTTGAACCTCTTCTTCCCCGCCCGTTCCTCACTCTCCATTTAGCCCTTGTTATGGCTTGAATAGGAAACCTCCCTCATAGGCTCGTGTATCTGGGGCTTGGTTGCCAGCCAATAGGCTCTGGGAAAATTATTGGGTTATGAAGGTGGTTAGGATCTACTTGGAGGAAACAGGGCACTGGGAGCAAACCCTGAACAGATGGGTCTTGTCCCCTACCCTCCGTCCCTCTCTGCTTCCTTTCTGCTGTGAGGTGAGCTGCGTTCTTCACACGCTCCATGCCATGAAATTCTTGTCATAGACCCAGAAGCAACAGAACCCAATGACTGGGCTGAAGCCTCTAAAACGTGAGCCAAAACAAAACTCAGAAGTCTAGTCCAGCCCTACAGACTTACCTCCTTCCTCCCACATGCCAGGCCTTTTCCTGCCTCAGAACAGGTGCATTCAGTAGTCATTCTACCTGAGAGGTGCTTGTTCAAACATCTAGATGTTGGTTCCTCAGCTCTATTCCCAAAGCCTAACTTCTCACAAAAGGCTTCATTCTCATCCTAAGTAAAGCCACAGCAAACACTCAGACAGCTACTGTTCTGTAGCCCTCACCATATCTGACATACTGGCCTGGACTTGACATACTTCCTTCCCTGGGGTGGAAGGGTTTTGAGAGTGCAGGGTCTTACCTATTTCTACACTGCTAAATTCCCAAGAAAACTGCTAACATAAAGCAAATTTTCATTCAGTAAATGTTCACTGAAGGAAGAAGGGATCACAGAACATGAATTCTTACCTTCAAATGACCTAGGAAGATATCCAAACTGAGCATGTACAGATCCTTCCATTTTAAACAGATATAAAGAGACCTTTGTTAGCAGGGAAGGGTGTGGCAACTTCCTCTTCATCTTTCATGTAGTAGCACAATTTCAAGTCACCACCAGTCTATGGTTCATATTTCCCAAGACCCTAGACATTGTCCTCATTGGTAAATGGGATATACAGTTCTCCTTTGGGATAAAGGCATCTGCCCAAGGTGAAAAGTGGGGCAAAATTGGAGACTCAGTCTTCTTTCCAGAGTATCACCTCCTTAGGAGGCCTTTTGACTCAACCAGAGAGGCAGGTCCTCTACTTAACACTTGCCCACTACTCATTCATAGTAGGGTAACCGTAGGAAGTGCATGTCTTAGATGTGCCAGTAGTTAGATGCGTGTGTAGCTGGAGGTACAGGCTTACAAGAAAGCCACAAGGAAGGTAGGAGCAATAGCTGACGCCTGACTGGAGCCCTGGGTTCTGTGGGGACAGGCTTGTCAGTGCCGGCACTGCTCCATGGCACGAGTCCCAGGCATAGCAGGTGGCATACACATAGACTTAATTGATAGCTTAATTGAGGAATTAGGTAGATTATAACTTCCAACCCACATCTTGGTTAAGTTAAATTTCATTATCTCCCTTTCCTGTCAAAATACACAGACAAAATAAACAAGGAGTGAGTGTTGTCCACCCAAGAAATGTTACTTTGAATGATTTGGCCTACCTGCGAGTGAGGAAGGAAAACAGTGTGTCAAGGAGAAAATGTCAACAGATACTTCCTTTTTTATTTTTATTTTATTTTATTTTATTTATTTTTTTTTTTTTGGATTTTTGAGACAGGGTCTCCCTGTAGCCCCAGCTGGCCTGGAACTCACAGATATTTCCTGTACTTAATGGAAACTGCTCCAAGAATCCATGAAAGGCAGCCTTTGTTCCCTGGAGAAATTTCTGAATTGCGTCATCCCTTAGGAGTTCCCAAGCCTGTGAAATGGCGAGGTCACAAGTACCCATCTTCTGCCACACCATTGAGCCTTCAATTTTGTCGAGCTTCTTTTACTTTTAATACCTAGGTCTAAAACACCACAACTGGAATATGCATGCCCAGGTGTGCTGGTTGGCTGACTTTACCTTATCTGCTTTCTGTCTTCTTTCTCTGGGGTTGTTGGCTGGGGGGAGGAGGAAGGTGGGGCAGTGTTCCTTTCCCTCCATTTGATTTACTAATTTAACTCTACATAGAGATGAAGCGGGGGCTGCTGATATGGTTTGAACATGACGCGTGTCTTCATGTCTTTGAAGAGTTGGTCCCAGCCAGCGGTACCATTTCAGGAGATTGTGGAACCCTTGGGACGTGGGCCTGCAGAGCCTGGAGCTCTCTCTGCTTTCCTAGCCACTAAGACATTAGGAGTACAAGCCACATGCTCCCCACTGCTGTGAACCATGCCATGCCCACCCCCACCCGCCATGATAGACTATACCCTCTCAAACCATGGACCCAAGTATGTCCTTCCTTCCTTTTGCAGGTGTTAGGTCAAAATGAGGAAATTAACTAATAGAGTGGGAACAGTGAGATCTGGCTCCCACCTAGTCCTAGGTACTTGAGTAAGCCCCTCCACAATCTGGGTTGTTTCTTCATCTATGAAATGCCACTCATGGTCTGCAGAGATGGTTTGCCGCCCAAGACTGACAACCTGAATTCAAACCCCTAGAACCTATGTAAAGCTGGATGTAGTAGCACAAACATCTGTAATCCCAGCAGGCCACTACAGAGAGAGGAGGGCAGAAGCAGGAGAATCTCCAGAAGCTTCAAGAGACCCTCCCTCAAGCAAGGTAGAAAGGCAAGTTGGTCCTCTGAGCTCTACATACAGCTGTACCCTAGGCACAAACAAGCACACATTCCCCCCCCCCCCAATTCATTCATAAACACACTGCCAGTCATGACCTGGACAAGTTTTAGATCTGTCCGCCTAGTTGGTGACCAGAGAGGAAGCAAGCCCCAGGGACTGTGTGTCTTGAAGGGGGTCCCTGGCACAGTTCTTCAGCTATGGGACATGCTCTGGGTTAGGCCAGGTTCTATTTTTGAATTAAAATCATAATACAAAATTATTTTTAATTATTATTTTATGTGTATGAATGTATTGCCTGTATGTGTGTAAGTGCACTCGTGTCATGCAATGCCTGCAGAGGTCACAAGATGGCGTTAGATTCCCCTGGAACTGGAGTTACAGCCTGCTGGCCACCTTGTGGGTGCTGCGACTTGAACCCAGGACCTCTGCAAGGGCTCTTAGCCACTGAGCCATCTCTCCAGCTCAAGACCAGGTTCTTTATGGCCTCCTTGTCCTCACACAAAATTTCCAGGTGACTAAACACTGGGGCCTGGCTGCCTATCAGCAAACTATCCTAAAATAACTTCCAGATTTCTTTGCTGTGGTCAAAATTTGTTCCAGCAGCTTCAGTCGAGTTCGCACAGCCTTCATTTCTCTTAGCTTATTTCGGACATAACACATAGATCACAGTAGACTGATTAAAAAATACACTGTACAGCTCCCTTTTCAGGCTTCTGATTAAACTCACACATTCCATCTGGTGTTTCAAAAGCAGCTTCAAGCCTAGATTCTTTCTCTGAAGTTACTTCCAAAACCCTATCCATAAATTAGTAGTTATGGTATGTTTATTAGTCTCCCGGACTTCAAATAGTATACTGATTTGGGGCAGAAGCTTAGCATCTGGTTTGGCTAAAGAATTTAATTTCTATAACCACATGTTCCCATCATATTGTCTCATAGAAGACAGGCACTAGCTCAGGGTCTCAGAGTGCTGTGAGGCCTGGTGCTCACCCACACGGCAATTTGCTGTTCTGTAAAGAGTGCTAAAAATCACACAGAAACAGTTTTTAAATATCTTATTTCTATTATATTTATTATTTTGTGAGCATGAGTATACTGCTTCCATGCATGTAAGCACACTGGTATCATGCAATGCCCATGGAGGTCAGGAGAGGGCATGGGATCTCCTGGAACTGGAGGTCGTTAGCCGCCATGTGGGTGCTGGGAACAAAACCTGGGCTCCTTGCAGCCGGTGCTCTTAACTTCTAAGGCACTTCTTCCGCATTCCCCCGCACCACCAAATTTTAAAGACATGATATCCTGTAGTCCAGGCTAGCCTTGAACTCTGTCTATAACCAAGGATGGCTTTGAACTTCTCATCCTCTTGCCTCTGTCCCCCAAGTGCTGGGATTATAGTTGTGAGTCAGCATACACAGTTCATGGGGTTCCAGAGATCCAACTCAGGGCCTTAAGTGCTGAGTGAGCACTCTACCAAATGAGAGCGAGTAACTTTTTAAAAACTAAGTTTATCCAACTTAGAGGCTGGAGACATGGCTCAGCAGTTAAGAGCACAGGCTGCTCTTGCAGAGGATCTGGATTTGGTTCCCAGCACCCACATGGCAGCTAACAATCTCTAGTTCCAGGAGATCCCATGCCCTTTTCTGACCTCTGTAGGCATTACACTCATACACATAAAATAAAATTGTCCAATTTAGACCACAAGACTGTTTCTGGGTATATGCTCTTTTATTTTTTCCTTTTTACATACACATTTGACAGGTAACTGTGACAGTAACTAAATCTTAGAAAATTCATGACATCCAAACTGAGCTATCCTAGGCTAATGGATCATCATCTGGTGTTTTTGTTTTTTGGGTTTTTTTGAGACAGGGTCTCCCTGTAGCCCAAGCTAGCCTGGAACTGGTTATGTAGGCCAGGCTGGCCTTAAACTCACAGAGATCCACCTGACTCTGCCTCCCAAGTGCTAGGTTTAAAGGCGTGCGCCACCATGCCTAGCTAATCTGGTGATTTTTAAAAGATGGACAATCCAGGTTTAAGACCTCTTCCACCTCCTTTCTGGAATCAATAAACACCTTCTTGTTTCTGATAAGTGTTGGCTAGGGCTGAAGACTGGCTTCCCAGACATGCTTTTATTTTTTATTTTTATTTTTTTTTGGTCTTTTCAAGACAGGGTCTCCCCGTAGCCCCAGCTGTCCTGGAACTCACATTGTAGACCAGGCTGGCCTTGAACTCACAAAGATCCGCCTGCCTCTGCCTCCCAAGTGCTAGGATTAAAGGTGTGCACCACCATGCCCGGCCCAGACATGCTTTTAAAAAGTAAGCCACAGTAAGACCCTGTCATATTTAACAGAAAAAATTGTAATTCATGGATTAACATACCATCCAAACATCTGTGTCTATACCAAAGTAACCTACCATAACAATTAGTACTGTTTAAATACCTATATATCTAATTGGTTGTGCTTCATTAGTAGGATTGAAAGGTTATTCCTAGCCGGGCGTGGTGGTGCACGCCTTTAATCCTAGCACTTGGGAGGCAGAGGCAGGTGGATCTTTGTGAGTACAAGGCCAGCCTGGTCTACAGAGCGGGTTCCAGGACAGCTGGGGCTACAAGGAGACCCTGTCTTGAAAAGACTAAAAAAAAGAAAGGTTATTCCTGGACAAACTGTCAGCCCATGAAAGGAAACAGCCAGAATTGACCAGAGTCCAAGACAACAGCTCCAGAGAAAGTAGACTGTTTTGCTTCTCATCCACTTGTGCCCCTTTTCTAAGCCTAGGGAACAATCTGCGGAAGAGGGGGCATGGTAGAATGTAAGGGCTGCGATTGGGGTGAATGGTGAAACTACAGCAATATAGACTGGACACTCATTTGATCAACTCGATTGAACATACAAGCCCCCCCTGCAAGATGGTGGGACCCATGAGCTGTGTGGGTTTTGGCACAACTGCTTGCAAATTGGTTTTATATGAAGGATGCTTGTACTCATAAATTATCACTTATTATTAAAAAATTGAAAAAAACAGAGAAAGATGCAGGACAGTTATGGCAGAATGCATGATCTGGGATGGGGTGGGGTGGGGTGGGGGAAAGGGAAAGGGAAATATGCCTGAACTGAATTGGAAAATGATGTATGAAATACACAAAGCATCAATAAAAAAAAAAGTAACCTTTAACCTTGGCTTGGGAGGCAGAGGCACCTGGATCTCTGTGAGATTAAGGCAAGCCTGGTCTACTTAAGAGAGTGAGATCTAGGCCATCTACAGGAAGACCCTGTCTAAACAAACAAAAAATGGCCTTTAAGCCTATCACGATTTATTTAGCACAAAGAGTATGAGGCATCTGAGCTGAGACTCTCAGTACTCTAAAGGCAGCATGTTAAGATGGAACGTGTGAGTTTAATCAGAAGCCTGAAAAGGGAGCTGAACAGTGTTTTTAATCAGTCTACTGTGATCTATGTGTTATGTCCAAAATAAGCTAAGAGAAATGAAGGCTGCCTACACATTAAAACATTATATAGATGTAGTATAATTTTTAATGTATTTTAATCGAATTTTTAAGCATTTCATATGTCTTAATACAAAACACCTGCACCCCCTATAGCCCCCTTTACCAGATTTTATGCATTCTGCCATACACGTTAAGGTCTATTGAGTTAAGTTAGTGTACCCACATGTCCCCTGTGCAAGTCCGACCACTGGACTCTAGCAAGCCTATCTAGAAGTCTCTCCCTTAAACAAGATCCAACTTTTCCTCACCCAGCTCCCAATTAGTTGCTTTGCTAAGGTTGGGACCTGCTACCCATTTTCCCAGTTCTATGCTGGGTTTTTGTCTGATTGAATTAAAAATGTGCATGTTAACACCACTGCAGTAAGTTCATCATGAGCAAAGTCCCAGGATTGACTGTTTCTGTATGGTCACGCACCGCCTCCCCTGGCTCTTACAATCTTTCCACCCCCTTTTCCACAATGGTCCCTGAGCCCTGGGTGAGTGGAGCTAAGTCTAGAAGTCTCGTGCAGGCACCCACACTGTGAGGACTTGCATTCACTACACTTTGGCCAGTTGTGGTCCTTCGTGTTCATTACCCTCTGCTGCGTGAGGAAGCTTCGAGGATGAGGGTTGAGAGATATATTTTCTCTACCCCTGTTCCACTATGTTCTGTGAGCCTTAGGTGGAGACGGTACATTGTAGATGTGTCACTTAAGACTGGGCATCTCACAGACACTCAATGACCAGTTAGGGGACTCTGGAATAAGTCTGTGGCAAAAGAAGCTTCTTCAACAAGTGGTGACCGGCATACTTGTCTGTAAACATAAGTATTCTTATTTAGCATACAGTAAGAAATTATATTTGTCTAAAGAGGATCTATGACCTATCCAACCATGTTTACGTTGCCACACATGAGTTCCCTCCATGGAGTGGGTTTTAAGTCCAATTAGGTAGCTGTTTATTACTCCCAAGATAAAAGCACCACTACTGCATCAATACAGCTTTCTGTGCCAGTCAATGTTAAGGTTATTGGGCTTTAAACCTGGGGTTGAACCCTTGGTTTTCTCCTTCGGCAACTTGAGTAGTGTCCTCCAAAACTGTGAGAGCTACTGTTCTAGGAGCCTCCAGGTCAGATCCAGCTCCACCGCTCCAAACCCTGTGTCTGAAGTGTGTCCTGTCTTCAGCAATACCTTCAAGTTCTGGGAAGCAACCAAGGGCTGTGCAGTAATAGCCTGCATAATTTGGGAGTCTCTTGGACTACCCTGACCAACAACAGGGAGGTTTCTTTTGTCTGGCACTGTTTCTTGTTATATAGCCTACAATTTAACCTATAATTCATTGAGAGACAGATTTTTTTGCTGGGAGTTTTTGATGGAAGGCAGAGGCAGGTGGGTCTGTGTGAGACTGAAGCCAGACTGGTCTACACAGTGTGAGATCCAGGCCAGCTGGGGCTGCAGGGAGACCTTGTCTCAGATATGGAACAGGTTAAGCGCTTCATTATCTGTAGTTTCTTTTGCTGCTCTTGGCCAGCTTTCTGTTTGGGGCTATTTTTAAGTCTAAAAGGAGAAAACTCTCTAGTCATCAATGACACATTGATGTCGAGACACAATGCCACACAAGGCTGACAGGCTTCCTGTATGTGAACATCCATGTCTGTCTCCTTTCATGTTCTTTGAGGACCTGTGTTCCAGACATTTTCAGAGCTCCAGCCTGTGGCACAGGTCTTGCTTGCCTCTGTTTTCTTCATGAGCCTGAGGAGAAGCTGAAATACCCCTCTAAGCTTATTTCCCAGCCTGCATTCTCCATCATCTCACTCCAAACCTGAGTGAGAAGCCCCTAATAGGATTATAGGTGGTTTCCTGGTAATCATAGGAGATAAGGGAACTAGAAGACTGCAGACTGTGGGAAAGGGACATCTCCCTTTCTCCATGGGCCAGGTCATTCATAGTTTCTCATCAAGGGTTTAAAGCCCAAGGCTCCCTCCAGTTTCCTGCAGAACAGTTTCATACAATTGCATTACAAGAACAATTTAGCATCTAAGGATTAGATTACTGAATCATGAAATGTGCTTTTATCAGTGATTAACTTAAAAACAAAAGCAAACCGGGGCTGGAGAGATAGCCTAGCGGTTAAGAGCGCCGACTGCTCTTGCAGAGGACCTGGGTTCGATCCCCAGCACCCACATGGCGGCTGAAAACTGTGTTTAACTCCAGTTCCAGGGGAATCCAACACCCTCTTCCGACCTCCGCGGCATTGCACAACACGGGTGCACCAACCTACATGCAGATAATACATTCATACACATATGAAAATAAATTTTAAAAAATAGAAAAATGTTTAAAAAAAACAAAAGCAAACCTAATTCCTGGGTCTCCTCTGAGAGCTTCTGAATTCCTCGGTCCCTGGTGGGCTTGCACAGCAGCAGCTTGGGGCGCCCTCCAAGAGTCTTCTTTCCAGCCAAGACTGAGGGCCCCGTCTTCCCTGTTTCTCCTATTACACATTTGACCACAGAGGAAAGTGAGGTCCATTTCTGGGGAGCACGGCTTGCTCTAAGTCATGGGACTGATTGTCAAACTTAAACCACTGCTCAGACATGACAGCCTCCAGGCCACTGCACCAAACTGACAATGTACAAGACCTCTGTGACTCCTAAGGTAAGCGCTAGCGGTGCTACCCAGAGGCAAGGCACCGTCGCTGAGGTCTGTCCTTCCATTCACACTGTCAACTGTGCTCCCATGTCAACACATTCTGAGCTTCCAGGCGGCATCCAGGCAACTGCCCAACCTCTGACTGTTCTCACGGCTCCATCCACTTCAAGTCCCATCCTCTCATGAGAGTCTTCTTTGAGCTCAAGGTGATTGCTGTATGACACTTTTGGCTCTGGGTACCACTCCTTCTTGGTGCTTGCTATACAGAAGTGGGTAAGCACATGACTGACTGCCTTCCCCACCACTACCTCCTCCCTGACTAGAGTCGGCCTGATCACCATTTTTTTTTTTTCACACTTGACACCTGAGGCTCCTGCAGAGGAGACAACAGCCTGGGGTAGGGACACCCTTCCTTCAGTCTTTGGAACAGAACCACATCCAGTTTCTCATTCCCTGCTCCCCACAGTGTGTACAACAGAAAACCATGTCTGAGGGAGCTCTTTCACCCGCCCAGACCCCAGCCATAGAGCTTATAACTTACCCAAGAGGGCCCTAGCTGCCTGGGAGCCCCCGTTCACTGCTGCCTCTTATGTAGCTTCTGCTCTCTCACCCACCTGTGCACGTGCTGTTTTCTAATCACTTCTCACACACCACCCAGTGCAACAGTATCCAAATAACTGCTCCAGCAAGTTGATGCTCACATGCAGTCCCCACGTGGCCTGCTTCATATTAACTGTGATCAGTTAATAAATAAAGCCAAGTCTGAATTACAGGTGTGATAACTGGTGTTTTATTGCTTGTGGAACAAAACCAAGGGTAACCTGTAGAGACCGTGGAGAGCTGCGAACAGCCTTGCTTTCCATGGTGGTATGTGCCTCCTCCCACTCCTCGCTTACCTCATCCTTCACTTGGGTAACTGTCCATCTCACCCAAGTCTTCTGAGAGCTGGGTTGCTTCCCACTTGTGCCTGCATCACTGCCATCTGCCTGTGGCTCTAAGAAGACAGCAGAAAGGCAGGCAGAGCATTCCTAATGATTAAACCCAAAGGGACCTTCCAGGCCCCACCTGGACATTTGTTTTATACTACTGCCATCTGCTACTTCTCAGATCACACCGACTGCTTTTTCTCTGTTGTGTCAATGCACGATTCCTGCCTTTACCTCTGGCTGCTCACCAGACTCTCAGCCCTGGGCAGTGAAGCTAGACTGTGGTAGCATGTGATCACAGACGGTGCTATCAGTGCATGATGACACTGTGCCAAGCAATTTATACAGACCAACTCCATCCTACAAACCACCATGCCATTTATAGACGGGCCAGAACAGGAGCTTCATGAGGTCAAGGGCTCGTCATGTCATCACTTCTAAAGGACCTAGGAGAGCAGCCAGCACAGACTTAAAATCCAAACCCAAATCACCACCAACTAGCCAATAGGAACTCCAATGATCAAACCAGGACTGTCCCCTCTCCCTGTGGCCCCTCTCCAATGCCCATATTTTATAGCTAAGTTCAGGCCTGGAAAGGGAACCGGACTTGCACCACTGAATGGCAAACTCAGCTAAGCGTGCAGATTAGACAGCCTTCGGTTCTGACAGATACACAGAACATTGCTTCCCCTTTTCCGAGATAATTCTGCCAAGTGGGGGCATCCACGGGTGACCACTGGCTGGTGTTGTTTATCTTCTCCTGGGTAAGTACTCTCTGGTGATTTGGGATCTTTTATGTTGGCAAAGTCCCAAATTTCTCTGAAATAACCAAGTGTCTGTCAGATGACACTACCTATCAATCCCCAATCCTCGAATCCTACAAGTCAAAACAGAGGTTGCTCACCAATAAATAGAAACTGACTCCTCATGGACTCTCTATCAGGTGCTGGCCCGCAGTCTCCAACTTCCACATACCCTGGGAACTACCTAAGTCAAACATCACCCTTCCTCTCAGTCGACAGTAGAACATGTTTCCCAGCACGGGCTCCGAAGGAAACAGGGAAACAGATGTAGTCTTAGTAAAAGAAGTGCAAGATCCAAAGCACAAAAATACTGCTGAAATTAAAGATCAAAATAAACACTCTTATGTTCACAAACTAGGAAACCCAGTAATACTATCAAGATGACAATCTTCCCGAATTGATCTATAGATTCAAAATAATCCCTTTCACTAACAATCCCTTCACAATCTGAAGTAGGAAAACCTAGGCCCTGAGAGTTCTACCCCAACTGTTGACGGGCCACATGAAGGACCAACTACCAGCTTTTTCTCACTGCTTAGGCCTTCAAATAGCTGCGGCTTTGAAAAGCATGCCAACGAAGGAAAACAGAAATCTTAAGACTCCTCCTATTTTGTATTGTAAGCAGTAAGTGAGGACGGTCATGGGGGTACACGATTTTCAATTTGAAGGTATTCAGCTGTGAATAGCAGCGGTTCATCTAAATCTACAGATGGCCCATAGTCTCCAGTGGACTTAGTTTTCTAATTCTCCTGACATTGCTTTCTGACCTCTGCATCTTCTAAGGTACTAAGAAATTTTAAAGGCTAGGGTCACTGGCAGAGCATTTGCCTCATAAACATGAGACCTGAATTCAAACTCTACTACTGTCAAAAAGAGAAAAAGACCCCTGTGCTGGGCATGATGATGGTACATGCCTGTAACCAGGGATATACATGGAGACCGCCTCCAAAACCAAAATCACCACCAAACACACACATGCGTGCACACACACTTTGTTTTTCCCCCAGAGCGATCCCATAATAGAAGCATATGACAATTTGGTGGGAATTTTTCTTCAGTTTAAAGTTGTAAGCTATGGGGGTGGGGGGGTATAGTTATCTAATGCCTGAGTTCTATCTGAGACACAATTTAAGTGGTGTGCGTAGGACTTGAGCAGAGGAACCATTCTGAAGAAATCTACAATTCATACCCAAATGCTTATTTACACTGGGCAAAGCTATAGTGAAAAAAAGACTTAATCAGGACATAATACACCCTGGACATACAGTTATAGAGCTAAACCAGTCTCTACACCTTGAATATCCTTAGCAAGTATTTCCCACAAAGGTATTTTGAATCACTTTGCCAATACTATTTATTTTATCCTTTTATTTAAAAATAATTTTGGAAAGAATAAACTTGTATGGTGTAGATGTGCCACGGCTTCTCCGGTGGCTGAATCTTTCTGGACTGACTAGCACCATAACCGCCCCCAGGAGGCCGGAGCAGTCGGAAGCCTCCATGACAACCATGTGTGACGGAAGGTGGTTACCAATACCTCTATACCTAAGGCTCTCAGGACACAGTGGAACTCTCATCAGGGAAGCTTCCTCATGCAACAGAGGGCAGTGAACACAGAAGGCACCGCTGACCAAAGTGTAGAGAATAAGAGACTGTGGAGTACATGTCCTTGGGCAGAAACCTATACTAAATCTCACACACTTGGCACTCAGGGAATAAATAATGTGGAAGGGGCAGAAAGTTTAAGAGCCAGGAGTGTAAACAATCTTAGAGGTTCCTAGGACCTTAGTCATACAAGAATGGTGATGGCATGCACAAGACCAAGCAGACTCAATTAGAGAAAAAGCAGCATAGAACTGGAGAAAGGGGCAGAAGGCCCCAACCTTAGCTGAGGAACTATTGGCAGCCACCACTGCAGGTGAAGGAGTTGATTCTCTTCAACAGAGCGATGTTAGGTAGGCTGAAGAGGCCCCAGTGGATGCACTCACACAGAGAAACAGCTGTGTGCACCAACTTGATTCAACAGGCCTTAACCTCTGTGACAGAATACATGAGATCCTAGGGGCAGGCTATGGGGGGGACGGTGCAGGTAGGGGAGGGTCTAATTATGATTAAGACATATTGCATGAACTTTAAAAAAAAACTCAAAAAAAACTTCAGACATGTCTGAAGAGATGCAACGGGGTTTGGAGTGTACCACCCAAGCATTGGCAAAATACAGAAAAGGATATAGTAGCCCCATATCAAAAAAAGTTTGACAAGAAGTATGACCCCACTTGTCAACACGCTGCAGTACAGAACTTTGGTAGTTATGTGACACATGAAACCAAATACTCCGTCTACTTCTACTTGGGGCATGGCCATGTTTCTGTTCAAGTCTAGTTAAAAGCATCAACTGTGCCAAACACCCAGTGATCCATCCCAAAACAAGGACTGTGGCCTGAATTCCCAGCATCAGCGAATGAAACCTTCAGCCTTGCTAAGGGGACAACTTGTTTTGAGTATTTTGCATGGAGCTTCATCCTCTGAACTAATTTGTGGTTATAAACTAGTAAAAAAGCTTACATTTGTATTTCTTTTTTCTTTTTTTTAGTCTTTTGGAGACAAGGTCTCCCTGTAGCCTCAGCTGTCCTGGAATTTGCTCTGTAGACCAGGCTGGCCTTACACTCACAGAGATCTGCCTGCCTCTGCTTCCCAAGTGCTGGGATTAAAGGCGTGCGCCACCACACCACACCTGGCTGTTTTCCCTTAATTCCTTTAAATAAATCTGGAGATGTGTAAAAAAAAAATTATATGGTGGCAAAATAATTTCAAATTAACATTTCCTGCTTATAAACTGAGAGCTACATAAAAAGGAAGAGTGGACACCTTATTGCCATTAATAATGCCGTTAAATAAAGGAAAGGTGGTGCTGTTCTAAGTACAATCTTCCTGGAAATGAGAAAACACAGAGCTGTAAAGTATGTAAAGTCCTATGGGCAAACACTAGGCAGCCTCTGCCCAGTTAACAAAGCAGCGTCAGGATGCAGCACTTGCCATAGTTAAAACTACACAGAGAAGACACAGAACAAAACAGAATTATTACTTTTAGCATGTTAAAATCAATCTCATCAAAAAGTATACAGATAAAAAATGCCATAAATGACATAAGAAAATAGTGCATGTGTATATAGCATATATATATACATAAATCTATAGTATTTACCACTATTAATATATACTTTTTGGAGCAGTAAAGGTGCTGCCATCATAAACTAAATTGTACAGCTTGGTTTATTACAAGTACAGAGTCATACTTTAAAAACTAGAATTAATGTTCTCAGCTACATTTTTATATACATTTATTTCTCAGCTTTTACATGATCTAAATCAAGAGCCCAGTTATTCTGTTGGAGTTTGAGTTTCAGTGTAGTGTTCGGGGTTCAATATTCTCCATTTACTTCGACAATAACAGCATTATCAATTTGATTAAAATTACATTAGACCCATTATATACATTAAAATACTGTCACATCCACTAGCTAAACAAATGTTACTTTCACTTTAAGATACATTTTTGTACCTCAAAAGCTTAAATCCCCAACTCAGAATCAACCATCAATGTCAGATTTCCTACTTTCTGTTATTCAACTATAAGCAAGGTAGCAATGAAAACATTCAATTAGACACAGCCACACTTTCTCAGAGTACTGAAAACTGTCAGCGTTTGGTAACTATAGTGTCATAGAATATTTTAAAAGCCATCACTGATTTTTTTTTTTTTACCACTTTTTTCCACTGAAAATCTTTTCACAAACTATGAAACACACCATATTTCTTGAAAGACCATATCCTAGATGCTTATTACTAATTAGGATCTTTTCATGATTTTCACATGGATAATGTAAAGGTCCAATGAAGTGTAGCAATATTCATTACTACTCTGTAAAGACTGAGTGCCAGGAAAAGAGCCATGTGAATGGTCCTTCTGGGCCCTTCCCGGTGAACCCTGTAAGAATCTAGGGCAGAGTCATAAGCATCCATAAGGTTAATCTTGCTTTCAAATGAGCTTCAGAAAGCAAGCTTCCACTGCCCATGCACTGCATTGGCTGTGTACCACTGCTCCAGCAACAAACCCCCTGCATCCGGCAAGGAGCAGGCAGATGCTGTGAGATCCAAACCAGAGCTAGGGGGCTCCAGCAGATGCTGAGAGAGCCAGACCAGAGCTAGGGGGCTCCAGCAGGTGTGAGAGCCAGACCAGAGCTAGGGGGCTCCAGCAGATGCTGAGAGCCAGACCAGAGCTAGGGGGTTCCAGCTGATGCTGAGAGCCAGACCAGAGCTAGGGGGCTCCAGCAGATGTTGTGAGAGTCAGACCAGAGCTAGGGCACAAAAGCACCAAGACGGGATCCCGAGGCAAGAGGATACCATGAGTACTACGGTTCTAGCCACACACTTAAGGCTAAATGCCCCAAATCTTAAGCACCATGAAGTGGTTTCTGCCTCCCAATGTCTTTAATTTTCCAGTGTAAATAAATGAACTGATAATATCTGTGAGATGGGGATCAATAAAGTCAGGACAAATGCATTAGTCTTTACTCCATTTAAGTTTAGACCTGGGTTAAAAGTATGGAGGGGAAGCTGAAATACATTATTTTTTAAAGAATGTTATTCCACAGATCTAGAGTAAAAGTCTTTAAACACGCCTTTAATCCTAGCACTCAGGAGGCAGAGACAGGTGGATCTTTGTGAGTTCAAGGCCAGCCTGGTCTACAGAGTGAGTTCCAGGACAGCCGGGGCTACAGGGAGACCCTGTCTCAAACAGACCAAATGTTTTTATTTATTATTTTTATTTTATGTGTATGAGTACATTACCTGCATGTATGTAAGGCCATACAATGTCCATAGAAACCAGATGAGGATGNTTAAAAAAAAAAAAAAAAGATTCAATGTTCTGTGATCAATTTGTATGAACAGATGCTTATCTATGTTTATGAAAAGACACACTACATATAGCCTTCCAAAAAATTCTCTTCGGGGCTGGAGAGATGGCTCAGTGGTTAGGAGCACTGACTCCCCTTGCAGAGGGCCTGGGTTTGATTTCCAGCATCCACATGGTGGCTAACAACCGTCTCCAGGTCCTTCTTCTAACCTGCTCAGGTACTACGCGACATGGGTGCACTTACACAAATATAGGCAATATACTTACACACTAAAATAAAAATAAGTTAAAAATATTTCTACAGTGTTTAGTGCTTTGTAACACTAGCCAAAATAGAATGGGTCAATGGTAAAAACATTTAGTTTTGAAAGAAAGATGGTACATGCCTTTAATCCCAGCACTCAGGATGCAGAGGCAGAGGGACCTCTGTGAGTTCAAGGGCAGCCTGGTCTACAGAGCAAGCTCCAGGACAGCTAGGACTAAAGGGAGACCCTGTCTCAAAAAGACAAAAAGATATAAACAAAATAGTTAAAAAAAAAAAAATCATTACTGTGACCATAACCCTAAATGCACTGCTGTTTCCCCAGGTTAAGCTCCTTTGGAAGGTTCTGTGATGGTGAGCTCCGGGCTCCTTCAGTCAGGTGAGTTTGGAGAGGCCTTGGCTGGGGGCCTGCAGGTCGTCTGCCATGTGGGTGCAGCTCTGGTGCCGTGTCAGGCAGGGAAGCCCTGAGCTCATGTGTAGGGCAGAGAAGATGAATTATTTCCCAGTACCAGATTTAGCAGATCCATTAAATAGAAGGGACCTCACCCAGGATCGCACGTCTACCTGGCCTTACTTTCGGACCACGCCGACCCCCAGTGCCATCCACTCAGCTTTGCCTGCTCTCCCGACATTTGATGAAAGGAGAACTGGGTATGATGGCAAGGCTGCAAAATGTTACACGGGAGACTACAGCAGCTCCAGGAGCAGCAAAACCGGCCTCCGAAACGGATGAGTCTTCAGGCCTTCGGAGTGGCTGACAGCATGCCCAAGGAGAATGCGGGGCTTTTTTGTTTTTTTTTTTTCTGGGAACTACAAACTAACATGGCAAAGCACTGTGTTTACACATAGGTGGTCTCTGAGAAATCTACGTGAAGAGGCTTTGTTAAAAACTCAAAGTGTTGTTACCTCGACTTTTCAAATGGCAGTTCAAAGATGTGTGGTGCGAATCCATTCGTATGTGAAAGTCAAGGCTCTGGCGTCAGCAGCAGAATCAACCAAGATCAAGAAGGCTCAGCGAGCTGTGGAGTGGGAGTGGGAAGGTCCCTCCAAGACTCTCCCAGGAAAGCAGAGCACAGCGCTGCTGGGCCTCGTGCCTGAGCAAGAGAGGCCCACAAAAGGAAGAGAGCAAAGCAGTGTCCTCACCCCGAGGGAGGTGCTAGCAGTGGAGCGCAGCACCAGGCAGACTTTTTATCCAGACCGTTCTACTGGATTTCCACTTCAGTTTGGGGCCCAAGGACTAAGCAAACCAACAAGGGGTCAGCTTTCCACTGTTCTAGTGAACTGTCAAGTACAATCTGCAATGTTATCATAAAGTTTCTAGATTACATGACTGTATATGCTGCATTTTATATTTTATTGGACATTTTATCTCACAATGGTAAGCAATAGTGGATACAGGTGGGATTTGTTTCTGAAGTATTTTGGTAGTGTTTTCGTTTTACTGCCTCACGTTTTTGAAACATTCAGGTTCACAGTCAAAACCAAACGTATACGTAGCTTTACAGTCTATTTTACATGAAGCATGTGATTAGGAAAATGTGTCTTCTCAAGCCTCAGGACCTCTGAAGAGAAGTTGTACATACATAGCTCAAGTTGTGCATGAACTGCTGAGTGCTTCTGTCAGCCTTTCTTCATGAACCATACATGATGCATACATTAGTACTCTTCACTGAAAATTGAAACATCTTATTAGTAGTCCTCTTCTGTGCCTTTTAAAATTCTGCCAACCATGTTTATAGAAAGGACATTATTAATGGCATTTTGCAAACTGAAATATATTCATTGGAATATATCACTTAAAAACACTTTACAAAATCTTTACAACTTTACAAAAATCTTTACAATCGTATTAGCTATAATTTTAATAAGGTTAAGAGTTAAGAAGGCAATATACAGTAACAAAGTGCTTTTGGAAGTACTTGAATGTGACCAAATGTGGCTCTAGTTGACTATTGTTCACTTTGGTTTCTACCAGCTCTTGAGAATTAAGTCCAGCATGTTACTGCAACTGCAAGTGGTCTCTCAGCCTTACCCTGCGATGGCATACTGTCCTGCTAGAGAAAAACAACAGTAGTAAAGACCTGGCAAACCCAAAAAACAGGAAAACAACAATTGGGCACCCACAGTGCCGCAGAGTCTAACTTCACATAAGCTGCCTGGCAGACGCCTGTTCAGCAGGCGTTTCTTTTATTGCCTTTTGTGTCATTACAAGGACACTGCAGTCACTCTTAGTGAAAAGACCCAAATTAATGCTCATAAAGAAATAAAGCCAGCATTGACCCCTTAATCTTATTTCTCACATCTAGCCAGGAAAAAAAAAAAGGACTTCAGTGACTGTGATACATATAAACACGAATTTTTTTAAAGATGAGGACTAACTACACATATGTAATGCTTTAAGGTTCTAAAATATATGGCAATTAATATTTTTATTTTTTCTTTTTTTTGGAAATCCAGCTGTTTTAATGTAAACATGATTAAAAACTAACAGGAAGGAACTGAATTCATTTCATCACCATGAAGAGCTGCCACTTGCTACCTAGAGAATGTGAAGTGAAAGCTGGACCTTGGAGGGTTTCTTTGCATTTTTGTTTCTTCTTTTTTAGAGAAAATTCAAAGCATCTAGTGTCACTGAAAAAAATTGTAAAATACCATCACCAAGAAGAGTTTTGAGTTCATTAACATTGTGACTTGTGAGAGGAAGGGATACTGAAGGTATTCAGAACAAATTTTTTTCCATGTGTCTGGTCTCTGGTTCAAGAGCATACTGCCACTTGCTGCCAAAACTAGAAGTACTGAAAAAACAAAACAAAACAAAACAAAACAAAAAACAAAAAAAAAAACCAAAGCCACCTCCTTTCTCTACCCATTAAAGCAAAGTTTACTTTCTTCTTTTAACAGATTTATTTTGCGTTAGCACGTCTTATTTAAGAAACTGTAACACTTTATAGTAATGGTTCAGAACAAGTAGGTACTTCAGCTTGATGTTTGTATGTTCTAAGTATTCTTTTATTCCAGATCATATAGAGCAGTTAAGGCAACTAGAATGAGATTTTTTGAAATATATTGTAAAATAATAAAAGGTAACAATTAAAACTAAATGGATATTGTATTCTTGTAGTATGTACACTACAGACTATTCTTTTTTCTTATGGTATTGGGCATCCAGCCCAGGACTTAGAAATTCATCTTGTTTTTTGTGATTTAATTTTTCTTTCAAGATAGGATCCTACTATGAAGCCCATGATGGCCTGAAACTGTGTGTGGTCTAGGGCAGCCTTGAACTCTAGGTCCTCCTGCCTCCATCTCCCGAATGCCACCATTACAGGTATGCGCCATCATGCCCAGCTCATAAGCCAGTTTGTACACACACTGCCTGGCACACAGTCCCAGCTCTCTGCAGTTGCATGACATGGCTAGTTCCCATGTGTCTTCCATTCATCTTTTTTTTTAATTTTTATTATTTTTATTTTATGTGTATGAGTGTATTGCCTACATGTATATAAGTGCCAAGCAGTGCCTGTGGAGGTCAGAAGCGGGCATCAGATCCCCTGGAACTAGAGTTACAGATGGTTGTTAGCTGCCATGTAGGTGCTAGGAATCAAACTGAGGTCCTCTGCAGGAGCAGCCAGTGCTCTTATTAACCACCGAGCCATCTCCCTGGCCCCTCATCTTCTTATTCTGCCACATCCTCTTCCCAGGACTTCATCAGTTGCTGTGTTTGTGTACTCACTGTTAACAGGTATCACATAGTACAAGTACATATTGACTTAGTATCTTTTTAACCACTTTGGTCTGAACAGATAGAGTCTTCTATAACTCTATGGGCTGGGCATTGTCATGCATGTCTATAATCTCAGCACTTAGGAGGCTAAGGCAGGAGGATGGAAAGTTTAAGACCAACCTGGGCTATTTAGAGCTACTATCTTAAAAAGAAAAACAAATAAAAAAACCAAACAAACAAACAAAGAAAAACCCTGAAAAACAAAAATTAGTAAAAACAAATGAAATATACTTATTAACTTAAAAAAAAAAGGTTCAGTGATGGTGTCATTGAAAATGCTCATCTTAAGCAGCATTGTCATGGGGATGAAAACATTTCCACAAACTCTTATTACTGACATACATTAGAATTGTGCAAGGTGTTTACAATAGTATAAAATACTGCTTTGGCAATTATAAACATAGCAATGTAGGTTTCATATGGTTTCTATTCTTTTATCTTCAGTGAGTACAGATAAACTCTCACAGCAATACTGATTCTTGAACAGAAAGCCCTTCTCGATTTCTGTAGTGATATGCTGGAGGTGAGGGCCCTGCATACTGATACCCAGCATGACTGGCATCTTCCACAGCTGGTGAAGTTTTATACCGCACTGGACTATCTACAGAAACTGCTGGGAGGCCATGGTCCTGGAAGGGTACATGTTGGAAGGCTGCATATTTTGATAGATTGCTTAAGTGGCTACGGTTTGCATCTCGAGTCCATGACTGTCCATGTGTCTCAGGTCTGTATGTATAACTAACTTCTGACAATTTTCTGTTCTCTGGCAAATAATCCACTGGAGGAATGATGAATTTTCCATTTTGTGGTGACCCTGAATTGCCAGCATATCCCCCAGCACCAGTATCAACAGGAAGGACTTCGATTCGACTAGATGGTAGAACAATAGGAGTTGGGCGACTATAACATTTCTCTGGAGAAATATCAACTGAAAGAGCAGAACCATAAGGTCTCCTGGAAGGACTGATCTGGGGAGACACAAAGCTACTGTGGACAGCAGGGATGTGTTTTGGAGAATGTCCACGGTAGAGAGGGGGGTTGCTGTAGAAGGGTGGGTATGCAGCCCCTGGATCTTCCCCTTCTAGCTGGGATGGGTATTGTATGTGGCTGGGGGGCTGCTCTTTGAACGTCAACTTGCTGGGAACTTTTGATGGTCTGGAGCTTGGCTGGGCATGCTTTCTTGGACTGTTGGAGTAAGCGGTGTTCCTCGGGCTTTGAGAACAAGCCCTTTCTAGTGTCTCATCCACAGATGCCGTGTTTTCATTTTCACTCCCAGGTACGTTATCATACTGTGAAGCATTGGAGCCCCGCTTCCCATCACTGGTATCCAAAACCTTTATCTTCTGTCTGGAGTTCGACATTCGGGTATCAGCAGAACTTGGGGTGGTGCCTGTAACTGTGGAATGCACTGACTGACTTTTGCCTTCGATAGCATATTTGGCAGTTCTTTCAATAACTGACATATCTGATGGTTTTTTCCATTTGGGCATAAATTCTTTCCTAATATTTGAAATTGCATTGCTGTTTTGGTTAGCAGCTGCATGATTATAATGTTTGGACTTGTCCTGTGAACCTAATGAAGGTTTTCTCTGAGAATCGGCCTCACCTTTCACAGTTATACTATCCTCGTCCACTGATTTCTGTCTTGGCTGCACACCTCTTTCCGGTGTACTGGGTCTGCTCTGGTGCTGGGGGGAATGCTCACGTTTTTTGTGAGGGGATCCGCTTTCTCTTCTGCTTTTTATCTGGGGACTGTGCCTGACAATACTTCTTTGTCCATTGCTAATGTGGTTAATAAAAGCACACGATTCAGGGGGAAGCTGCCCCAAGGGTTTCTTTGGATATTCATCCTCCTTACCTAAAAAGAAAGATAAATTCATAAGTAAAACAAATCCATGAGTGAAGAGTAATAGCGGGAAGCAATTATTAGAGAGGATAATATTAAAACATAGCTGACCTCAAAATCTAATTAGGCACAGGGCAGGTGGGGCAGTCTGTAACCTTCAGGTAAGACTCACTCACCTCATACCTGATTCTTGTATTCTGTTAAAGACATACTGTCATTGCTTTCTTATGCAAAGATGATGTTCTCATTCCTAACAAGTCAGTAGTTGAGTCTTTACTTTCACTTTAGCCAATCTCAATGAAAATATTTTTGAAATCTCAGTACAACTTTCCCTATCAACTTCAAACAGATAGGTCAAAGTTGAAAGTCAGTTGATAACCAACTGTGGTCTCAAAGTTCTCAAATTATCATTTTAGGTATTTCCCATAGCATATTTTTCTGACTAAAAGAAAAAATTGCTCTCCACCTGAAATTTAACATTCCAAAAATATCTTACTTGAATTACAAAAAACAGAAAAAGAAATTTACAAAGAATGAAAACCCCATTAGACACATTTAGTTTAATGTTTAAATAAAACAGAATCACCAGGTGTGGTGGCGCACGCCTTTGATCCTAGCACTTGGGAGGCAGAAGCAGGTGGATCTCTGTGAGTTCAAGGCCAGTCTGGTCTACAGAGAGAGTTCCAGGTCAGCCAGAGCTACAGGGAGACCCTGTCTCAAAAAAGACATATATATATATAAAAAAACAAACAAAAAACAGAATCACGAGGAACAGAAAGACCATGCAATAAACTAGTGATTTAGTAAAATGGGTTTTTAAATGATCTATTACAACATGGGTATCTAAAAAATATCATGAAACAAAAGGTTTCATTTGCAAAAATTGCAACATGCTTTCACCTGTTATTACAAAATGCTTTGCCACTTGAAAATATGGCTTTATTCTCTTCAAATATCTACTTATCAATCCATCTCAACTAGTATTTACAGAACATGCTTTAGATCTGGTGCTGTACCAAGTCTGTGGCGACCATGGAGAAGTGATCTGTTGTCACACAGCCCATCTTGTGATGAGGACAGTCTTGTTATTGGGGGGAAGATACCACACAGCTTAATCTGTTTAGGAATTTTCACAGGGTATTTTTTTATAAAAAAATTTTAATTGGTACATAAATAGATATCTTCCTTTTGAGGACAGGAGAGGAGAGGAGGGGAGGGGAGGGGAGGGGGGGGAGGGAGGGAGGGGAGGAGCGGGGCGGGGCGGCGAGGAGCGGGGAGGGGAGGAGAGGGGAGGGGAGGGGTCGGGGAGGTGAGGGGAGGGGTAGGTGAGGGGAGGGGAGGGGAGGGGAGGGGAGGGGGAGGGGAGGATAGGCTGAGGGGAGGGGAGGGGAGGGGAGGAGAGGAGAGGGGAGGAGAGGAGAGGGGAGGAGAGGAGAGGAGAGGAGAGGAGAGGATATGAATGAATATGAATGAATTTGCTTAGTATGCCTAAAGGCCCTGGACTCCAACCCTAATTTATATATCCTCAAAAATCCACTTTCAATTAATCCATTTATCAAGTGTCATGTTTACTGATCTAGAAATTAAATTGACTGTGTGTTTTCGCATCTCCATACTTTCATAACTTTTCATACCACAATAAGCCTATCTCAAGTCTAACTAGCCAAATGGAATATTCCAGAACCTCTCTCTCAATCATAGCACATCCTTATCTACCTTCAAGCTCCTCTTACCAATATTTATTCAAACTTTCTCATTCTAAGGTTCTTTTTTAACTGAAAATACGGAAGCAAGGCCTCAGTGGAACAATGTCCCTATAGCACTCAGACGTGCTCCTACAAGTCTCCTGGCTATTCTCATGGGATCATAGGTCATGTAGCCTTAAGTTATTTGGAAGAAAGAGCTGGCAAGAGTGTTTAATAAAGATCCAATGCAGTAGAAGAGCTTTTGAAAAAGAACTGCCTGAAAATTGTTGATATAAAGGTAGAAGGAAGACAAAGGGGAATAAAATGGACAAAGATGAGGATGAGGAAAATCACTGATGTCACTGGCACCCATGTGCTGGAGTAACTAGACTTTTATTCTGACATCTTTTTAAAAAAATATTCATTTTATGTGTATGAGTATATTGCCTGCATGTGTAAGTACACCCATGTCTGCAATGCCCTTAGAGTCAGAAGAGCCAGTGCTCTTACTACTGAGCCATCTTTCCAGCCCTATTCTGACATCTCTTGCACCTATTGGTAAAAACAGGATGCACCGTAAAATGTGGAGTTCTGGGGTATATTTCTCAGATGAAGGAATTTTAAAAACTAGCAAGTATGCCAGGTGTGGTGGCACACGCCTTTAATCCTAGCACTTGGGAGGCAGAGGCAGGCGGATCTTTTTGAGTTCAAGGCCAGCCTAGTCTACAGAGTGAGTTCCAGGACAGCTGGGGCTACAGGGAGACCCTGTCTCAAAAAGACAAAAAAAAAACACCAAAAAACAAAAAACAAAAAACAAAAAACAAAAACCACCTAGCAAGTAAAAGAGAGACTAAGGTAGTAACTTCAGGCATGAAATAAAATGTCATACATATATGGGCAAGTTAAAATTTCAATATAAAATACAACAAACCCACAGTCAACATTATCCTAAACGGGGGATAAACTGTCGGGAACCCTGCAAGGCTGCTCCCTATCCTCACTCCTTTTCAATATAGTTCTTGAAATGCTCATGAGAGCAATAAGACAAGAAAAGGAAATTAGAGTAGTACTAATTGGGAAAGAGGAGGTCAAACTATCCCTTTTTGCAGACGACATGATAGTTTACCTAAGGGACACCAAAAACTCCACCAGAAAACTCCTAGAAACCATCAACAGAAACCATGGCAGGATACAAAATTAACCTAGAAAAATTGGTAGCCTTTCTTTATGCCAATAACAAGCAATTGAAGAAGGAATAAAAAGAGACTTTTCCACTCACAATAGCCTACAAAAAAAAAAAAAAATCTAGGAACAAACCTGACCAAAGAAACTAAAAATCTCTACAATGAAAATTTTAAATCCCACAAGGAGATTTGAGGAAGATACCAGAAGATGGAAGGACCTCCCATGCTCATGGATTGGAAAAATGAATATGGTAAAAATGACCATCCTGCCCAAAGTAGTATACAGATTCAATGCAATCCCAATTAAAATCCCCATGAGCTTCTGCACAGACCTAGGGGAAAAAAAAATCCTAAAGTTGATATGGAAAAACAAAAGGCCCCAGATAGCCAAAGCAACCCTAAGCAAAAAGAGCATTAGGGGGCTGGGTGGGAGGGAGTACAGTACCAGACTTCAAATTATATTACAGGGCTATAGTAATAAAAACACCCTGGTACTGGCACAAAAACAGACCTGTAGATCAATGGAACAAAATTGAAGATCAGAGCCTGAGATATCTAATTTCAGCCACCTCATATTTGACAAAATGGCCAAGAAGACTCAATGTAGGAAAGAGAGCATCTTCAGCAAATAGTGTTGGCATAGCTGGATCACCACTTGTAGAAGAAAAAAATTAAGCCCCTACCTCTCACCCTGTACAAAAATGAACTCCAAATGGATCAAAGACTTCAATATGAAACCTGAAACTCTGAAGGTAATAGAAGAAAATGCTGGCAGCAGCCTACAAGACATAGGCATAGGAAAAGACTTTCTAAATTAGACAGCAGCTGTACAGGAAATAAGGTCAACAATTGACAATGGGACCTCATTAAACTCAAGAGCTTCTGTACATCGGAAGAAACAATCAATGAAATGAACAGAAAACCCACAGAGAGGAAACCTTCACCAGTGATACATCTGACAGAACATTAACATCCAGAATATATAAACTTCTCAAAACCAAAGAAGAAAACAAATGTCTCAATCAAAAGATGGAGTAAAGAGCTGAACAGAGACTTCACAAGTAAGGAATTAGAGATGGCTGAGAAACATCTTAAAAAGTGTTCAACATCACTAATAATAAAAGAAATGTAAATTAAACCACTTCAAGATACCATCTCACTCCAATAAGACTGGCTAGGATCAAGAAAACAAAAGATACCAAATGCTGGAGAGGTTGTAGGGAAAGGGGAACACTCATCCACTGCTGGTGGGAAAGTAAACTCATACAACCACTATGGAAAGCAGTGTGGAGAACCCTTAAAAGACTCTAAATGAGCCTACCACCTGACCCAGTCATACCACTCCTGGGCATGTACCCACAAGACTTTTCTTACCGCAGAGATACATGCACAGCCTTGTTTATTGCAGTTCTCTTCACAATAGCAAAGAGCTGGAACCAACCCAATGGCCCCTTAACTGTCGAGTAGATAGAAAAAATGTGGTACATATACACAATGGAGTTCTATGCAGTGGTAAAGAAAGGTGACATCATGAACTTTGCAGGTAAATGGATGGAACTAGAAGATACTATGCTAAGTCAAGTAACAAACACAGTCCCAAAAAAACAATGAATGGTATCCCTCATCTGTGGATGCTAGCATCAGGTATCTAGTTGTAAGGCAAACTGAGAAATGTTAATGTTCTATTTCTTTTTAACTGAAAGCAACTGTGCTCATAATGTGAATCCCTTGACAGCCTCTAGAATTAACCTACCACTTATTTTCAGACTTTGTAATTTTGGAATATGGGTGGAAGCTATATATGCATATTTCAGAATAATATAAAATTAAAAGGGAAAAATTTCAATATAAAAAGTAGGAAAAGTTTTTACCTTATGCTCAACATGACTGTATATTTAAGCACAGAAATACATTTAAGAAAAAATGACTGACACAGTTTGCATCTATACATTCTATAAGAATTGAAGGCAAATTCTAGTATGTTTAATTTGTTGAGTGAATAAGAGATCAAAATGCACACTGGGGTACACCTGTGCCTATTCTAAAATATTGAAGAATTAGAATCAGGGCTGGAGAGATGGCCTAGCGGTTAAGAGCGCCAACCGCTCTTGCAGAGGACCCGGGTTCGATCCCCAACATGGCGGCCGAGAACCGTCTGAAGCTCCAATTCCAGGAGAACTCCAGTTCCAGGGGAGTCCGACACCCTCTTCTGACCTCCGCGGCATTGCACGACACGGGTGCACAGACTTGCATGCAGACAGTACATTCATACACATACAGAAATAAAATTAAAAAAAAAAAAAGAATTAGAATCTTAGTTTTTCACAGCAACTCCCTCCCAATCCCCAAGTAGACTAGTGACTTCTTTTGCATTCCTTCAGAGCACCTTAAATAGTAATCAGAATATGGATTAGAGCAATGCACACAGCCCATGACAGGCCAGAAGCACACTGGTTACACAGCCAAGGTTCACATGGGGAGAAAATCCACACACAAAGTTACTAATTAACTCCCAACTGACAGCCCCTCATTCTGTACCTGTGTGTAAACATTCAGAGGACATGGCCTCTTTGCTCCCATAAAACTTTTCAATAAGGACAGGAGAAGGTAGCAGACAGGGATGTAAAAAAAATGCCTCCTAAGAGGTAAGTGCTTAAAAAAACAATTCTTCCTAACATTAAAAGCAGTGAAACATGGGCTGCAGAGATGGCCTAGTGGTTAAGAGTGCCGACTGCTCTTGCAGAGGACCTGGGTTCGATCCCTAGCACCCACATGGCGGCTGAGAACCGTCTTTAACTCCAGTTCCAGGGGAATCCGATGCCCTCTTCTGACCTCGCAGCATTGCACGACACGGTGCACAGACCTACATGCAGACAGTACATTCATACACATAAATAAATGAACAAATAAAAAATTTTTTAAATATATTTAAAAAAAAAAAAAAAAAGCAGTGAAACAGCCCAGGACCAGAGTGGCACCTTGCAGGTGCTAGGACCAGAGGGCAGTGCTATGGTACTTACTTCCAAGCAGTGTACCCACACTCCCACTTTCTACAGTAACTGGGGGTCAGGCCAAAAGCTAACATATGTAACTAACACAGATTCCTGAGAGTGGATCAGTGTCTATCTATTCAAGAAATATGTGTCAACTGACAACACTGTTGGACCATGCCACAATCACTTTACTCCCATAAATCTCAGTAACACTCTAGGGGGCCCTCTGGGCTAAAGTGTTTATGGAAGAAGAGAAATAAAGTATGGAAAGATCAAAGAGAAAATAGCAAATAAAAGATAAGAAGAGGAACCAAGGAGAGCAAGAGAGAAGGTATGTGAAGGCAGAAAAGACCAAAAAGAAGGAAACAGATGCCACAGGAAACACCAGGACCAATGATGGACATGGCCCCAGAGAACCCAGGAGCAGGGGAGGACCCTTCATAGAAACAGGCTTCAATGGTGTCTCACTCAGGACTGGCTGGTGCTGACAGGGCAAAGACCTCTCAAGCCCAATAACAGGACCAAGTCCATTGCCTCTGTGGCAAGAAATCGAACCTCTGTAATTAAGAATTTAGAGGGAGGGGCTGGAGAGATGGCCTAGCGGTTAAGAGCGCCGACTGCTCTTGCAGAGGACCCGGGTTCGATCCCCAGCACCCACATGGCGGCCGAGAACCGTCTGAAACTCCAATTCCAGGAGAACTCCAGTTCCAGGGGAATCCGAGACCCTCTTCTGACCTCCACGGCATTGCACGACACGGGTGCACAAACTTGCATGCAGACAGTACATTCATACACATACAAAAATAAATAAAATAAAATAAAAATTAAAAAAAAAAAGAATTTAGAGGGAAAACCTTCATGATTTCTTCATAAAAGTGATTCTTTTGAGAAGATACCCCACCCTGTCACCCTGCCCACACCAAACACAGCTGCTATACTTGGTCTTTGATTTAATTAATGCCCTATGTCCTTTTTACTCCCAAGCAACTGTGATCACAAGATTCAAACACATTCAACTGATGCTAAAAACAGATAGCAATGCAAATGTTATCAGAATTAGTATTTACTGCCGGGCATGGTGGTGCACACTTTTCACCCCAGCACTCGGAAGGCAGAGGCAGGTGGATCTCTGTGAGTTTAAAGCCAGCCTGGTCTACAGAGTGAGCTCCAGACCAGCTGGGACTAAAGGGAGACCCTGTCTCAAAAAGACCAAAAAAACCTCAAAAATTAGTTTATCTATGCTTTCCATCTGGGCTTCTCTTAGTAGACATAATGTTCTCACTCACTCTACTTCTCTTAATACACACAATGTTCTCACTCTACTAATGTTTCTTCTCATTCATGTCTAAAACTTAAGTTTCCCCTTCCCCTTCCTGAAAAGAGAAGAAGAAGAATTATGACCCTAATTAATAAGTCAGGGAAGCCCCACATTCTATCAGATCCATTTGTGAAGGCCTCATGTTGACATTTTCAGCAGCATTCACAGAAGTGGCCATTATTTTTGTGAGCTCACAATTTTGTGTAATCTGCTCTCCTACTCCCAAAGAGGGGTGAATTGTATCAAGAAACATCAGGATGAAAGCTCAAAGGTTTTTTATTTTAGCATTTTTTTTTTCTTTAAAAGCTGCAAAAACAGTGGACTATTCTGAATTCATTAAAAAAGTAGAAGAAAATGTCCATCTTGTGTCTCCCCAGGCCCGCAGTCTCTGGTCTTACTCAGGTCTCTGTCACCACCCAGTGGACACCACGGTCTACTACAGGGTGGAGGTAAAATTCTCAGGCATTCACAGCTCTGCACCCACCAAGAAAGATGTTATCACACATGCTCCATTGTGTTCCCTTGGGAGCCTCTCTCCTCCTTTTAAACTGCAACCATACCATGTTTATACTCAGACCGCTCAGTGGTGTTTTTAGTAAGAAATGGGGTGGGGGCTGTTGGAGGAAAAATGTTTTCCAGTTTTCCTATGCTTTTCTGGACCAAATACTAAGTTCAACTGAGCTTTAAATACACTAATTTCAATACTTTTTAAATTTTTAGTAGAAGGCAACAATTATTCAAACATTTCTCATTATATGCCTATTTAAGGAAAGATAAATTCAATAAATTGTGAAATAATTTAATTTTAATACTTGTACTTTGTGTCTCCTAGGGTTTCATTTTAAACATGTAAAGATTGCACATGTATGGAACATCAGTTTACATGCATAAACAAAAGTGAAAGTATAAACCTCTATAAAGCAAAATGTTCTAAATAGTAAAACTGACTTGTGTGTGCGAACATGATACAAAATGGCTTACCACTGCCTAAAAACTGTTTTGTATAAGATTTTATCTAAAAAATAAAATAAAATTTCATTCAGGAAAGGCTGTCTGGTGTATGCCTGGCAATGGTTAGCACCAGGAGGCAAAAATATGGCCAGTGCTCTCCAGGAAAGAACTGCATCCAAGAGACATATGAACTAGCACAAGCACCAAGCACTGGAAGTGAGAGGACACAGGTGGCAGATTCCATGGATCTGGGGAGCCTAGGGATAGGCTTCAGGAGAGAGGATCCCCATGCTACAGAAACTGACAGCTTACCATCAGAGAAAATTAAAGGATAAAGTTAGAGAGCTGTTATGGCATTGTTGGAGAAGCATCTACATAAAAGAAATTAATGTTAAAGCCCTGGGTCCCTCCCCCCACTCAGGTCTGGAATGATGAATAGCACTGACTTTGGAATCAGACCTGGGACCAACTGAAATGCCTATCATTTAGTTGCTGTATGACCCTAGGCAAGTATTTAACCTTGAATACAAGGTTTCTTCATTATAAGCTATTAGTAACAATGATGACATAATTATAATGAAAATTATTCACAGTTCTACCAAATAAATAAGTGAAAAGAACATATAATTTTATCAGGTTTAAATATCTCAAAAAAAGGGTAGAAAGAAACAACAAAGACCTGGTCGTCCTTGAGAAGGAGGAGAGGCTGTCTGCCCACAGCTAGAATCAATCCCAGGCATCTGGACCTCCCCACAACACATCAAAAAGGGCACCCACCAGGAGACAGTGAAGCACAGCAGAGCAGCCTGACAGCTGGGACCATGGCTGAGGGCTCAAGAATTCCAGTATGTAAGTCAATGAAGTAAGTATAACCCCTCAAATCTATAAACACCTTCCAACCCCCAAAGATCTACAACTAACATGTACAAGTGGAAAAGAATTAAGCACATCATCAATCCTGTATTTGTTTCATTAAAGAAGCTGCCATTAATTGTGGGGGGGGGTGAGGATTTGGCCACAGTTGGCCTTTTTGTGCCAATGTACCCTATGTAGATGAGTTGCTGATTTGAACCTTGGACTTTAAGCCTACAGATAGACAGGATGGCGCATTTAAGGACTGAAGGCTCAGCATAGTCTTCAGTGTGCATGGAGTTCTCAGCTGGTTTCTTTGGTCTATTTCGTGCTACTGGGGCTTCAGCACAGCTTCAGCAGTTAGGAGTTAAGTTTCTTTTTTATTAATTTTATTTATTTCTGCATGTGTATGAATGTACTGTCTGCATGTAGGTCTGTGCACCCGTGTCGTGCAATGCCGCGGAGGTCAGAAGAGGGTCTCGGATTCCCCTGGAACTGGAGTTCTCCTGGAATTGGAGTTTCAGACGGTTCTCGGCCACCATGTGGGTGCTGGGGATCGAACCCGGGTCCTCTGCAAGAGTGGTCGGCGCTCCTAACCGCTAGGCCATCTCTCCAGCCCAGGAGTTAAGTTTCTAACTAGAGAAGATCTCCTAAATTGGAAAAGTTGATATGTTCAAAGGAAATTAGATATATTAATTTTATGAATATAATTTAAAACTTTCATAGGAATTTGTAAATGGACACAAACATTAACAAATTCTTTAGAAGAGAATGTTCAAAGTGCTGGATTTAAAAATTTGATGCTGACTCTTGAAATTAAAACAATAACTATGGTTCTATGATTTTTTTTTATTTTAACAAATCAAATACTAATTTTAAAAGCCGTAATAAATCGCTGGGCATGGTGGTGCACACCTCTAATCCTAGCACTTGGGAGGCAGAGGTAGGTGGATCTCTGTGAGTTCAAAGCCAGCCTGATCTACATAGCAAGCTCCAGGCCAGCTGGGACTAAAGGGAGACCCTGTCTCAAAAGACCAAAAAACAAAAAACAAAACTAAATAAACCATGCACAGAAAACTGTCCTTGAAGATCAAAATAAGACAAAAAACAAACAAACAAACAAAAAAAAACAAAAGAAAATGCATCAACAAATTTCAAAAGAGCTACTAGGAAAAACCTGGGTTAATGAGAACATGAAGAACTGGGCTAAGACCTCTCACAAGAGACTGAAACTTTATCGTAATGTTACCTGTCAGTGCTGGGAGGGGAAGAAGATGAAATAGAAAACATACACTTGGGGAAACAATATTCTAGATCAGCTAAAGGCTTTGGGTTTTCTCCCATAATCACTGGCCTTCCCTAAAAGGGTCTGGCTATTCATTACCTCTCTGGCTGGGTGAGGAAGTAAGCAACACAGAGGTTGAGATTTTAATTCATGCTGCTCTGGAAGGGAAACATCATAAGATGTTATGAAGCAAAAGAAACGCAGAACCTGATGGTGAACTGTCACGTAACTGGATGGATTCCAGTAAGTTTGGGCAGCAGGAAGAAGGGGACATGAAATGACTAAGGATAGACAATGCTGACCATTTACCATAATCTGAAAGACAGAGAGAGGAAGAGCTTTGTAGAGGAGGCAGTATCCGAGGGGGAGGCATGTAAGGATGCCTACTCAAGGTACTGGCAAAACAGGTTGGAACCAGAAGTGCTCAGGACAGAGACCTGGGATGAAAGCACAGATACAGATATCTTTTGAGGAGACCACAGTAACTATGAGAAATATGACCTGCCCACTTGTAGAGAATAAACAGTTTTAAACAGTTCATTTTAAAGATGAGCTGAAGAAGTAAAGAACAAAGGGAAGAAAGGAAGGGTGGTTAGAGGTGGAGTTGGGAACAAGCCTGAAAGAACAGTTCTCTGGAAACTAGCATGAAACAACTCTCAATTGTGATGCACAAAAAGCATTGCTGTGACCAAGCACAAATGCTTTCTTCCCTGCTCTAGTGCAAAAGACTATATAACGAAGAAAATGCAATACAGACACGAGTGGAGTTCATTCCTAAAAGCTCCGAGAAACCCCAAATTTCTCTAGGTGGGAAAAAAAAAACATCAGAGCCAAATGCAAGAAAATGCTTGCTTTCTTTTAAAAAAAATATTTTATTTATTATTTTGGTTTTATGCATATGAGTGTATTCTCTGCACGTAATGCAAGTGTACCTATGTTGTCCAATGCCTGTGGAGGTCAGAAGAGGGCATTGGATCCCACAGAACTGGAGATACACAACAAGCAACTGAAGGAGGAATACAAGAACTTCCCACTCACAGTAGCATCAAAAACAATAAAATACCTAGGAACAAACCTAACCAAAGACACCAAAGATCTCTTCAACAAAAATTTTAAACCCCTGAAGAAGGAAATTGAAGAAGACATCAGAAGATGGAAAGACCTTTCATGCTCATGGATTGGAAAAATTAATAGTAAAAATATCCATTCTACCCAAATTAATGTACAGATTCAATGCAACCCCAATTAAAATGCAAAAGAGTTTCTTCACAGGCTTGGGGAAAAAAAAATCCTTAAACTCATATGGAAAAACAAAAGACCCCGAATAGCCAAAGCAACCCTGAGCAAAAAGAGCTACACAGGCTGGATCTCTATACCAGACTTCAAACTATACTACAAGGCTAGTCATAAAAACAGCCTGGTACTGGCACAAAAACAGACCTGTAGACCAATGGAACAAAACTGAAGATCCAAACTTGAACACAGACAATTTCAGCTACCTCATATTTGACAAGGGGGCCAAGAAGACATAATGGAGGAAAGACAGCATCTTCAGCAAACGGTGTTGGCATAACTGGATCACCACTTGTAGAAAAATAAAGTTAAACCCCTACCTCTCACCCTGTACAAAAATTAACTCCAAATGGATCATAGACCTCAACATGAAACCCCAAACTCTGAAGGTGATAGAAGAAAAAGTTAGCAGCAATCTAAAAGACATAGGTGTAGGAAAAGATTTTCTAAATCAGACAGCAGCTGCGCAGGAAATAAGGTGGAGAATTGACAAATGGGACCTCATTAAACTCAAAAGCTTACATCAAAAGAAACAATCAAGGAAGTGAAGAGAAATCCCACAGAGTGGGAGGAAACCTTCACTGCAGAAACATCTGACAAAGTATTAATTTCCAGAATATATAAACTACTCAAAAAACAAAGAAAAAAGAAAACTAATGATGAACTCAAAAGATGGTGTAAAGAGCTGAACAGAGACTTTCACAAGTGAGAAATTAGAGATGGCTGAGAAACATCTTAAAGTGTTCAACATCGCTAATAATTAAGGAAATGTAAATTAAAACCACTTTAAGATATCATCTCACTCCGATAAGACTGGCTAGGATCAAGACAACAAATGATACCAAGTGCTGGAGAGGTTGTGGGGAAAGGGGAACACTCATCCTGGTGGGAATGCAAACTCATACAGCCACTATGGAAAGCAGTGTGGAGAACCCTTGGAAGACTCAAAATGAGCCTACTGCCTGACCCAGTCATACCACTCCTGGGTATATACCCATAAGACTCATCCTACTGCAGAGATACATGCCCAGCCATGTCTATTACAGCTCTCTTCACAATAGTGAAGAGCTAGAACCAACCCAAATGTCCCTCAACTGACGAGTGGATAGAGAAAATATGGTACATCTACACAATGGTATTCTATGCAGTGGTAAAGAAAGATGACATCATGAACTCTGAAGGTAAATGGATGGAACTAGAAGATATTATGTTGAGTGAAGTATCACAGTCCCAGAAAAACAAACAACGAATGGTATCCCTCATCTGTGGATGCTAGCACCAAGTACCTAGTTGTAAGACAAACTAATAAGCAATGTTATGTTCCTTGTGGTCGGAAAACAACTGTGCTCTTTTATTGTGAATCCCCTAACAGGTTCTAGAATTAAGCTACCATTTATTTTCAGACTTAAGCAGTTTGGGTTTATGGGTAGAGGGTATGTATGTACAAAATCAAAAGAATGAGGGAAAAAACCCTAGTTCGTCATGACATTGTGTCTAACCACAGTATTTATCTTATAGGAGTGCTTCTTCATATTTCTTATACAAGGCTGCTTGAGTTTTTGTCCAAGCCTTTTCTAAAATATTACACAGTAGTTAAAAGTATCAGACTGGTGTAACTTAGCCTTGCTGGATGCTTAACAACCATACTTAAGGCCCAATTTGGCCAAGGGACTTAAGGGATAACTTTGCTCCTTACGCTCTGAGGTCAACTAAGTCCCAGGGGACTATGCATGGGGGCATCTCTTGAAATGTCCTGCAAATGTGAGTCACCAGTCTTCCTGTGCAGGGAGGTCTTAGAGATTTACTAACAGGACCAGCCAGTATCCAGTCTATAAAGAGGAAAGTCTGCTCATGCTTCAAAAAGGGAAGCCTGGTGTAGAAGGACCTGACTTTGTCCTCAAGTGGAACTGGTAAACTAAAGGCCAAAAGGAGCCAGGGTCTCTCCCACCCCCAACCCCAAAACATGAGGACCAGATCCTCAACTGACTTTGAGAAAACAAAAACCTTGGTTAATCTAGGCTAACATATAGCCTTAAGCATCCAAAAGGAAAGTATAACCAGAAATAAATAATTAGTAAGGTCTGAAAAATTGTACTTCAGGTATAAAACTTGAGATCTTAGTAAAAAGACAAAAAGAAGAGCAAAAAAAAAAAAAAAAAAAAAAAAGGAGGAACGTTGTTTGCACATGTACCAATCACCTGTCCTTACTGTGCAAGTGCAGCTACCCTGTGGCTCCCTGCTTTGCCATCTTCCAAAGACCATAAAGAACAAAGCCTTTTCACTTTCCATTATGGACTGAAACTCATGTTCTCCCAAAAAATCCTTCAAACCTTCAGTGCAGTTCGGGACTGCTGAGCATCCGCCTTGTGGATCTGAGCTAAGCTACTGGAATTCAAAGCCCTTCAAGAGTAAAGACCTGCCCATTGTTGACTAACCACCTCGTGCTGTATCACGGAGAACCAAGTCAGGAAATCGACAGGAATAAGGGATGCGTGGTGTTTACCGAAAACTCGGGACCTCATTGGTGACCAACATGTTGGAAGGAAAACACCCATTAGTGACCACAGGGCAGAACTTCGGATGGTTTTTTTTGGGAGGTTTGCCAAGAGGAACCTTCAAACATGACAATCTTTCAGCCCTAATTAAAAAAAAAAAAAAATGTAGCCGGGCATGGTGGTGCCAATGCCTTTAATTCTTTTAGCCTGGAGCAGAGGCAGGCAGATCTTGTCAGGGGCATCTTGATCTACAGAGCGAGTTCCGGACAGCTGGGGCTACAGGGAGAACCCTGCCTGTCTCATAAGACCAAAAAAAAAAGAAAAAAAAAAAAAAAAAAAAAAAAATTATAAGCTGAATATGCTAAATCCTATAAATAAAATGTGGCATGCATTATATGTAAAAAAATAAATAATTTTGGAGGTGATACAATGGAAGGAGCCAATAAATACTAGGAACAACCTAAACCAAGACACATACCAAGATCATCTACTTTATCGACAATAAAAATGAACAAAAATTTTAAACCTTTTAAAGAAAGAAATTGAAGAGAACATCAGAGATGGAAAAAAACGGCTCTCCATGCTCGATCCGTGGATTTGCGAAAATTCACTAAAACAATATTGTAAAATGTCCATTTTACCAAAACTTCTTGTATAGATTTAACTCATTCCCAATTAAAATCCCCAGAGTTTCTTCCCGGGCTTGGAAANCCAGCTCCAGACACCCTCTTCTGGCCTCTGTGGCACCTGCACAAACCCACAAGCAGAAAGTACATTCAAAAAAAAAAAAAAAATTAACTTAAAAATAAAAATTTAAAATCTCTTTGAAAATCAGCAAAAGGCAGAGCTTGCAGGATAGCTGTCAGGAAAGCACTTGCTTTGCAAGCCTGGGGCCTGAATCCACATAAAAAATGCAAGTAATGGTGGCGCTCGAAACCCCAGCGTTGGGTTAGCCAAGACAAGCACACAGCTCAGACTCCCTGGCCAGCCAACCCAGGCTGCTCAGGCAAGCTCTGTGCCAATGAGAAAGAAGCACTGTCTTAAACAAACAAGGTTCACAGGGCGTGGTGGCGCACGCCTTTAATCCTAGCACTTGGGAGAGCAGAGGCAGGTGGATCTTTGTGAGTTCAGGGCCAGCCTGCACTACATAGCAAATTCCAGGGCCAGCTTGGGGGCTACAGGAGAACCCTGTCTCGAAAAAGACCAAAAAAAAAAAAAAAACAAAAGAAAAAAAAAAGAAAAAAGAAAAAAAAGAAAAACAAGGTTGGTGGGCAGGCCCATGAGTTTGATCCCATTAAAGCAGGGTGCCTCCACCCCCCGCAGCCTCAGCAAGATCAAAGATTTAGCTAGCCAACAACCAACAGAATCACCTCATCCAGCTAACCTAAGAGGTAGAATCTACCTAAATCTGCCTGGCTGAAGCTGCCTAGCTCCTACTGTGCTTCAGGTGGTCCTGGCAAGGCCCTGATCTAACACTCACACACTCAAGTCTCACAATGCCAAAGGCCCTGGCCTTATACTTTTTAAATTGTAACCTACTGATCCTTTAATGAAGCCATGTTTCCTCCTGAGGCTCTTATACACTTCTTCTGTACCTACTCCAGCCCCCTGGTGTCCCATGTGACACCTGGCCATCAGCAGTAAAGGTGTGTTGCAGACCGGACAGCTCACCTAAGCTGTAGTTGTCATCAGGACAGAGAGGAAGACCAGCTTGAGGGCCAGACTGCTCTCCCCACACCTGGGACAAGGCTAGCTTTTTGTTGGCTTTTAAAGTTGTTAAATTGAATTTATTCAGTTAGGATAGTTAATTAGTCAGGTAGGTAGTTAGTTAATGGGGGTGGGCATGAATGTCATGGTGCACTGTACATGCGGAAGTCAGGGGACAACGTTCAGGAGCTTTTCTTCTCTACCAGGCATTCTGTGGATCACTTTTATTTTTGTTTTTAATTTTTTTTAAAATTTATTTTTCCTCTATGTGTATGAATGTACTCGTCTGCATGCAGGGTCTGTGCACCACGATCGTGGCATAAATGCACGGAGGTCTCGAAGAGGGTGTTGTGATTCCACCCGGTAACTGGAGCTTCGAACTCTCGCGACAACTTGGAGGTTCAGACAGCTCGAGCCACCATGTGGTGCTGGTGATCGAACCCGGGTCCTCTGTAAGCAAGTCAGTGCTCCTAACCAGCTAGGCCATCCTCTCCAGCCCCTCTTTGATCACTTTCAAATGTAGTTCCTCCAGAAAAAGCAGAGTGAAGCCTTCTGACAAAGTGAAACAGTCAGCGCAGTCCATTCTGTAGAACCGACCCTGATGTTGATCTGCTTAGTGCCTGAAAATAGGAAACTGAAAAACACTTGTTAGAAAGGCTTGGCAGCTGAGAGATGCTCAGTGGTTAAGAGCATGCTGCTCATTACAGAGAAGCCCACCGTGCCAGCTAACAACTGTAACTCCAGTTCTTATTTTTTTTATTTCCCCAAATTTTATCTTTTTATTGATATATTGTGCATTTCAGACAAAATTCCCAATACAAGTCTGCTAGACCCACCATGCCCCTCTGCCCTCCCACACCACCAGCAGCTCACGCAATTACATGCCACAACCATGTTTTGCATCGGTGTTTCTCAGTCATCTGTTTAAAAAATTTCCGATGCAGTTTTACTGTTGTATGAGCAGCAAGTTCACCATTTCAGTGGCAGTTCTTTGACCCAGTCTTTTGTTGTTACTTCTTCTTGTTGCCCGTTTCCGATTTGTTTTTTATTTTTCCACATAAGATTTATATTAATATTTTTTATTAACAAATCTAGAACGCACGGTGTTCCCGCCCATTCCATCCCCACCCCACACCAGAGCTATGCCATTCTGCCAGAACTGCTTTTCATCTCTTTCTCAGTCTTTCTCAATATTCATGAGGAAGATGACTGTTTGAGCAGAAGTTCACATTTCAGATCAGTTACTTTGATGACAGGTCCTTTTGTTTGTTTGTTGATTGTGTTCCAATATGCATTACGAACAACTGCTTTAGACAAAAGCTCAAGGGGCCCTACTCAAGGAGAATACCATTGACACAACTAGGTAATGCGCACTAGCATCCAGCGATGAGGGATACCATTCATCTTATCGTTTTTTCTGGGACTGTGTTATTCAGCTCATGATGTCCTCTAGCTCCAGCCTTTTTCCTAAACTTTTGCGTTTTCGTCTTTTTCTTTTACTGCTGCATAGAACTCCATTTGTGTAGATGTGACCACATTTTCTCTATCCACTCGTCAGTTTGAGGGGAATTTGGGTTGGTTCCAGGCTCCTTGCTATTGTGAAGAGAGCTGAAATAAACATGGCCGTGCATGTATTCTCTCGGTGGCTGTGGTCGTGAGTCTTGAGGGTACATGCCCAGGAGTGGTGATGGCTGGGTCGGGTGGCAAGTCATTCAAGTCTTCCAAGGGTTCTCCACACTGCTTCCATAGTGGCTGTATGAGATTACATTCCCACCAGCAGTGGAATGAGTGTTCCCTTTTCCCCACAACCTCTCCAGCACTTGGTACATTTGTTTTTCTTATGATCGCTTAAGCCAGTCTTATTGGAAGTAAGATTTGATATCCTTTAAGTGGGTTTTGACTTGCATTTCCTTTATTAGAGATGTGGTTGAACACTTCTTGAGGTGTTTCTCAGACATCTCTAATTCCTCATTGTGAAGTCTCTGTTCAGTTTCTTGCTCCATTCTTTGATGGGCTGCATTTGTTTTCTTTTTCTTGTTTTTTGAGTAGTTTATAATATTCTGGAAATCATATGCTTTGTCAGATGTATCTGCAAGTGGAAGGTTCCTCCCACTCTGATGCGATTTTCTCACTTCACTTGATTGTTTCTTTTGATGTACAGAAGCTTTTGGTTAATGAGGTCCCATTTGTCATTTGTTGACCCATTAATTCTTGTGCAGTGCTGTCTGATTTAGGAAGTCTTTTCCTACAAAACTATAGGTCTTGTAGGTCTGCTTGCAACTTTTTCTTCTATCACCTTCAGGGTTTTTGGGGTTCATGTTGAGGTCTTTGATCCATCTTGGAGTTGACTTTGTAAGGGCGAGAGGTAGGGGTTTTAATTTCATTCTTCTACAAGTTGGTGATTCCAGGTTTGCCAACACCACTTGCTGAAGATGCGTCTTTTTCTCCATTGTGGCTTTCTTCTTGCCCCTTGTCAAATAGAAGAATGGCTGAATTGTATGTGCCTTCGATTTGATCTTCGGTTGTTTCATTGGCAACAGTCTGTTTTTTGTGCCAGTACCAGGGTTTTTGTTTTTATGACTATAGCCCGATTAGTAATAGTTTGGAAGTCTGGTATAGAGATCCCCCTGTATAGCTCGTTTCACTCAGGGTTGTTTTTGGCATTGGGGTCTTTTGTTTTTCCAAATGAATTTAAGAACGTTTGAACCCAAGTGCACCTCAACTGACGAGTGGATAGAGAAAATGTGGTACATCTACACAATGGAGTTCTATGCAGCAGTAAAGAAAGACGACATCGCAAGCTTTGCAGGAAAATGGCTGGAGCTAGAGGACATCATGGTGAGTGAAATAACACAGTCCCAGAAAAACAAACGACGAATGGTATCCCTCATCTGTGGATGCTAGTGCCAATTACCTAGTTGTAAGTATTTCTTGAGTAGGGCCCCCTGAGCTTTTGTCCAAAGCAGTTGTTCGTAATGCATATTGGAAACAACAACAACAACAATAGAAAGGACTGCATCAAAGAACTGACTGAAACTGTGAACTTCTGCTCAAAACAGTCAACTTCCTCATGGAAAATATTGAGAAAGACTGAGAAAGAGATGAAAAGCATGTTTGGCAGAATGCATGAGCTCTGGTGGGGTGGGGGAATGGGCGGGAACACGGGTCTAGATTTGTTAAAAAAATATAAATAAATTTATGTGGAAAAAAAAAACAAATCGGAAAGGGCAACAAGAAGAAGAACAACAAAAGACTGGGTCAAAGAACTGACTGAAATGGTGAACTTCTGCTCAAAACAGTAAACTGCATCGAAAATTTTAAAAGAGACTGAGAAAACGATGAAAAACATGTTTGGCAGAATGCGTGAGCTCTGGTGGGGTGGGAGGGCAAAGAAGGGGAAATGGGTCTAGACTTGATTGGGAATTTTGTCTGAAATGCACAAAGCTTCAATAAAAATTGACTTTGGGGAAAAAAAAAAAAAGAACTGGAGTTACAGTTTGTTAGCTGGCACGTGGCTTCTCTGTAAGAGCAGCTATGCTCTTAACCACTGAGCCATCTCTCCAGCCGCCAAAGCCTTTCTAACAAGGTTTTTCAGTTTCCTATTTTCAGGCACTTAAGCAGATCAACATAGGGTTGGTTTCTAACAGAATGACTGCTGACTGTTTACTTTGTCAGAAGGCTTCACTCTGCTTTTTCTGGAGGAACTACATTTGAAAGTGATCAAAGAGGGGCTGGAGAGATGGCCTAGCGGTTAGGAGCACTGACCGCTCTTACAGAGGACCCGGGTTCGATCCCCAGCACCCACATGGCGGCCGAGAATCGTCTGAAACTCCAATTCCAGGAGAACTCCAGTTCCGGGGGAATCCAACACCCTCTTCGGACCTCCGTAGCATTGCACGATGCGGGTGCACAGACCTGCATGCAGACAGTACATTCATACACATAGAGAAAAATAAATTTTAAAAAAATTAAAAAAAAAATAAAGTGATCACAGAGCTGGTAAGAGAAGAAAAGCTCCTAGAAGTTGTCCCCTGACTTCCGCATGTACAGTGCACCATGACATTCATGCCCACCCCCATTAACTAACTACCTACCTGACTAATTAACTATCTAACTGAATAAATTCAATTAAAAACTTTAAAAGCCAACAGAAAAGCTAGCCTTGTCCCAGGGTGTGGGGAGAGCAGTCTGCCCTCAGCCTGGTCTTCCTCTCTGTCCTGATGACAACTACAGCTTAGGTGAGCTGTCCGGTCTGCAACACACCTTTACTGCTGATGGCCAGGTGTCACATGGGACACCAGGGGGCTGGAGTAGGTACAGAAGAAGTGTATAAGAGCCTCAGGAGGAAACATGGCTTCATTAAAGGATCAGTAGTACAATTAAAAAGTAAAGGCCAGGGCCTTTCGCCACTGTGAGACTTGAGTGTGGAGTGCTTAGGTCAGGGACTTGCCAGGACCACCTGAAGCACAGGTAGGAGCCGGGTGCTTCACCCAGGCAGATTTTAGGATAGATCTACTCTTGGGTTGCTGGATGAGGGATTCGTTGGTTTGTTGGCTAGCTAAATCTTTGTCTTGCGAGGCTGGCGGGGTGGAGGCACCCTGCTAATGGGGATCAAACATGGGCCTGTTAAACCCTTGTCGGGTGTGGCTGACCAGTTGGAGTCACCCTTGTTGCTGGTATTAAAACTGGACCTGTTGCCACTGTGAGACTTGAGTGCACAGTGGTTAGGTCAGGGATTTGCCAGGACCACCTGAAGCACAGAGTACCATGGCGTGGGCTAAGTCAGAGTGTCCAAGTGGACTTTTTTTGGAGAACTTAAAGAAGAGAAAGGGAAGAGTAAATTAGACTTCCAATATATAACAAAATTGATAGCCTGAAACCTAGACAAGTCAACACTCCATAAACAAGGAGGGAGAAAAAAAAGGTATGTGAAGGAGGCAAGTAAAGCGAGCCTTCAACACAGTGAAAAGACATTTGTGATTTGCACCTGGAATACAGGCAAAAAAAAGGGAAACCCACATGCCAGGGACACGACGAAGGGACAACATGGGAAAGGTGCAGGATAATTCCACACCAAGCTCTACCAACCTTGTAGAAGATTGCAAAAGTGGGATCCCCCTGGAGGTGACCCAAGAAATAGACCTTAGAGGAACAATTTCAGACCTATTCAGAGAAATAAAAGAATATAAAGAACAAGTCAGAGAACTAAGGAGAGAAAATAAAAAGCTCAAGAAGGACCTAGAGGGAGAGAAGGACAAACCGGAAAGAACTAAAGGGAGAGAATGACAAACTCCAGAAAGAACTAGAGGGAGAAAATGACAAACTTCATAAGGAAGAGGAAACACTGAAAAAGGAAGCCAACCAGCGAAGTAAGGAGCACCAAGAAGAGATTGAGAAGCTCCAAAAGGAAGTGGAAATACTAAAGAAATCACAGGATGAAATGAAAAAGGAAATAGAACACTCATCCAATCAAGAGGAAAGGAATGGAAAAAGCCTCAGAAGTAGAATGGAGGAAGCAGAACAAAGAATATCAGACCTGGAAGATAACACAGAGCAACTAAAAAGCTCAAATAAAGATTATGAAAAATTTAAAAATACACAAAAGTGGAACAACCAGGAAATATGGGACACTATGAAAAGACCAAACCTCCGCATCATAGGAATAGAGGAAGGAGAAGAATCTCAAGAGAATAGTATTGATCAGATCTTCAACAGAATAATAGATGAAAATTTCCCCAAACTAAAAATAGACAAGCCCATACAAATACAAGAAGCACATAGGACCCCAAATAGACAAGATCAGAAAAGAAACTCCCCACGCCATATCATAGTTAAAATGCTAGATGCCCAAAACAAAGACAAAATTCTGAAAGCCACAAAAGAAAAACAAGAAGTCACATATAAGGGGAAACCCATCAGAATTACAACTGACTTCTCGGCACAAACCATGAAAGCAAGAAGAACATGGAGCAAAGCATTCCCAGTGTTAAAGGACTATGGATGCCAACCCATGTTACTATACCCAGCAAAAATGTCGATTATAGTTGAAAGAGAGAGAAAAAAATCTTCCATGATGCCAGGCGTGGTGGCGCATGCCTTTAATCCTAGCACTTGGGAAGCAGAGGCAGGTGGATCTTTGTGAGTTCAAGGCCAGCCTGGTCTACAGAGTGAGTTCCAGGATAGCTGGGACTACAGGGAGACCCTGTCTCGAAAAGACCATAAAAAAAAAAAAAATTCCATGATATAAACAAGATGATAGAATACTATGGTGGTTTGAATGAAATGTCCCCCATAGGCTTAAGTATTCAGATATTTTGTCCCCAGTTGGTGGCACTGTTCTGGAAGATTTTAGACGGTGTGGCTGTGCTGGAGGAAGTATGTCATTGGGGGATGGGCTTAGTGTGTTTAACAAGCCTTGTGGTCTCCAGTCTCTCCTCTCTTTCTTGACGGTGGTCATTGCAAGATGTGAACCTCAGCTTGCTCCTCCAGCCCTGGCCACCATGCCTCCCATCACAATGGACTCTGATACCTGGAACCTTCAATCGTAAGCTCAAATAAACTCTTCATTTTATAAGTTCCCTTGGTCATGGTGGTTTTATCACAGCAACAGAAAAGTGACTAATACAAATACATGTCAGGAAAACCAACCCTTCAGAAAATACTAGAAGCAAGTCAAAGAACAGAAGAGAGGAACAACTATCCCCAAGCACCTAGAAAGAAAAACTAAAATATAACTGCAGAAGTAGAAACTGAGACTAAAAATGCAAATGGATAATAAGGTGAAAGGAAGCAACAAGCACCTTAACTATTAATGAACTAACCTCCCCAATCAAAAGACATAGACTGGGAGATTGGAATAGGAAACAAAACCCATCTATAAGCTGTCTACAAGAAACCCATCTCAATCTCAAGGATAGGCACCAACTTAAGGTGAAAGGATAGAAAAAAGGATCCCAAGCAAATGGTACCAAAAAGAAAGCAGGTGTTGCTATTTTAATATCAGACAAAATAGACTTCGAAGTAAAAGAAATCAAAAGACACAAAGATGGCTATTACATCTTTATCAAAGGAACAATTGACCATGAAGACTTCACAATCATGAATATATATGCACCAAACTCTGGTGCACCAAACTTTATAAAGACAATTCTTCAGGATTTCAATACATGAAGAAACTGAAGATGTAATAAGAAACCTCCCAACTAAAAAAAAGCCCAGGTCCAGATGGTTTCACAGCAGAATTCTATAAAACATTTCAAAAAGACTTACAACCATTTTTACTCATATTGTTTAGAGGGAATTCTCCCAATTCCCTTCTATGAAGCCAGCATCACTCTAATACCAAAACCAAGCAAAGATATAACAAAAAAAGAGAACTATAGACCCATCTCATTAATGAACACAGATGCCAAAATTCTAAACAGAATACTTGCAAATCTCATACAGACCCACATCCAGAAGATCATCCATCATGACCAAGTTGGATTCACACCAGAAATGCAGGGATGGTTCAACATATGAAAATAAATAAATATCACCAAGCATATAAATGGACTGAAAGACAAAAACCACACCATCATCTCAATTGATGAGGAAAAAGCCTTTGACAAAATCTATCATCCCTTCATGCTTAAAGTCCTAGAGGGAATTGGATTGGAGGGATCATTCCTCAATGTAATCAAAGCCATATACAGGAAACCCACAGCCAATATCATCCTAAATGGGGAAATGACGGAAACATTCCCTTTAAAGGTAGGAACTCGGCAAGGCTGCCCCCTATCACCACTCCTCTTCAATATAGTGCTTGAAACACTTGCTAGAGCAATAAGGCAAGAAAAGGATATTAAAGGAGTACTAATTGGAAAAGAGGAAGTCAAACTATCCCTATTTGCTGATGATATGATTGTTTACTTAAGGGATGCAAAAAACTCCACCAGAAAACTCCTAGAAACGATTAACAGCTTCAGCAAAGTGGCAGGATACAAAATTAACCTTAAAAAATCAATGGCCTTTCTTTACACCAAGAACAAGCAACTGGAGAAAGAATTCAAAGAGACCTTCCCACTCACAATAGCCTCAAAAACAATAAGATACCTAGGAACAAACCTAACCAAAGACACCAAAGACCTCTACAACAAAAATTTTAAACCCTTAAAGAAAGAAATTGAAGAAGACCTCAGAAGATGGAAAAACCTCCCATGCTCATGGATTGGGAAAATTAACATTGTAAAAATGTCCATTTTACCAAAACTCTTGTATAGATTTAATGCAATCCCAATCAAAATCCCCAAGAGTTTCTTCACAGGCTTGGAAACAAAAGTTCTTAAATTCATTTGGAAAAACAAAAGACCCCGAATAGCCAAAACAACCCTGAGTGAAAAGAGCTACACAGGGGGGATCTCTATACCAGACTTCAAACTATACTACAGGGCTATAGTCATAAAAACAGCCTGGTACTGGCACAAAAACAGACCTGTTGACCAATGGAACAAAACTGAAGATCCAAACCTGAGCACATACAATTTCAGCCATCTCATATTTGACAAGGGGGCCAAGAAGACACAATGGAGGAAAGACAGCATCTTCAGCAAGTGGTGTTGGCAAAACTGGATCACCACTTGTAGAAGAATGAAATTAAACCCCTACCTCTCACCCTGTACAAAAGTCAACTCCAGATGGATCAAAGACCTCAACATGAAACCCCAAACTCTGGAGGCAACAGAAGAAAAAGTTGGCAGCTGACTACAAGACATAGGCGTAGGAAACGACTTCCTAAGTCAAACAGCAGCTGCACAAGAATTAAGGTCGACAATTGACAAATGGGACCTCATTAAACTCAAAAGCTTCTGTACATCAAAAGAAACAATCAAGGAAGTGAAGAAAAAACCCACAGAGTGGGAGGAAACCTTCACCACAGATACATCTGACAAAGCATTGATTTCCAGAGTATATAAACTACTCAAATAACAAAGAAGAAAGAAAACAAATGAATCACTCAAAAGATGAAGCAAAGACCTGAACAGAGACTTCACAAGAGAGGAATTAGAGATGGCTGAGAAACATCTTAAAAAATGTTCAACATCACTAATAATTAGGGAAATGCAAATTAAAACCATTTTAAGATATCATCTCACTCCAATATGAATGGCTAGGATCAAGAAAACAAATGACACCAAGTGCTAGAGAGGTTGTGGGGAAAGGGGAACACTCATCCATTGCTGGTGGGAATGTAAACTTGTACAGCCACTACGGAAAGCAGTGTGGAGAACCCTTGGAAGACTCAAAATGAGCTTACCACCTGACCTAGTCATACCACTCCTGGGTATATACCCACAAGACTCATCTTACTGCAGAGATACATGCACAGCTATATTTATTGCAGCTCTGTTCACAATAGCAACAAGATAGAACCAACCCAAGTGCCTCTCAACTGATGAATGGATAGAGAAAATGTGGTACATGTACACAATGGAGTTCTATGCAGCAGTAAAAAAAGAACATCATGAACGTTGCAGGTAAATGGATGGAACTAGAAGATATTATGTTAAGTGAAGTAACACAGTCCCAGAAAAACAAATGATGAATGGTACCCTTCATCTGTGGATGCTAGAGCCAATAACCCAGTTGTAAGTATTTCCTGTGGGGAGTGATGCATATTGGAAAGATCAACGACAACACCAACAACAGCAAAGACTGCATCAAAGAACAGACTGAAAAGGTGAATCTGGTGGGGTGGGCGGGTTGGGAGGGGGACATGGGTCTATATTTGATTAATGTATATTTAGTTGATGTGAGTTTAACGGGTATCCAAATTTGCCCAAACTTTGTCTACATATTATATAGTATTTTAGGACTTAGTAAAAGTAAAAATGTCTATATTAAACAACATTGGTTAAAAGGTTTTAATAAAAATGGTAATACAATTTAGCTAATTGGAAATATAAATTGTTGTCCACATTTGTTTTACTTATAATTTGTATTACAACAACTTTGGGGTTAATGTATACAAATGTTCTCTATAATTTTTGTGTTGAACAGTATCATCTTGTAACATTTTCTTTTACCTGTAGGATAATTTAACTAAAGGAATTAAGTTTCTTTCCCAAGTTAACATCATACAGTCAATGACAAACATCTTGGGTAAATTTAATGAAAATTTACACCTTGATTCCTGCCCATAGGTATGTGTACTACAACTGCATTTTTGAGATTCATGGGTCAAAAAATAAAAACCTAAAATAAAAAAGGGGAGATACAGTTATACATTTAACCTTTTGTCAAATTTTTCAATTTAAATCTTTAACTATGGGAAAAGATTTACATGTTCCCACAGGTCAAAACATCACCAACTTAATGGCTGAGAAAGAAAAGATACAGCTTTGCATTGTGCAGGATGTACCAAATACCAGCAGAAAAGTTGGCCCAGCTAAACATTAAAAGAAGAAAAGACTCAGACTGCTACAGGCATCAAACATCTCTGTGGATCCTATTTGTAACAACTGTTTATAATGTGTCCTAAAGAACCTTACCTTCTAGGTGCTGCAACGTTTTAATATGAGAGACTTTCTTACCTCCTTTTCATAGAACAAAGAAAAACATGATGGCAATGAAGTCATTCCCTAACTGTAAATTAGAGCCCACTGTAATAGAGGTAATCTTTTATAAAACCACTGCTTTCTTTTTTTTTAATTTTTAAAAAAATTTATTTTTATTTTTTATTTCTGTATGTGTATGAATGTACTGTCTGCATGCAGGTTTGTGCACCCGTGTCATGCAGTGCGGCAGAGGTCAGAAGAGGGTGTCAGATTCCCCTGGAATAGGAGTTCCCCTGGAACTTGAGTTAAAGGCGGTTCTCGGCCGCCATGTGGGTGCCGGGGATAGAACCTGGGTCCTCTGTAAGAGCGGTTGGCGCTCTTAACCACTAGGCCATCTCTCCAACCCCATAACTGCTTTCTTTAATTGACTGATAGACATGGGAACTGTGAAAGGGTAATTCTCTATCCAGAGCCAAATATAATATTAAAGTCTTTATAAGCTGTGTAATTAAGCAAAATATATTAATACAGGAGAGCTCTGATATCAGCAATGGATTATTCTGCCAAGGAGATGTTGTCTACGGGGTCCAAGCTCCCCGCCTTAAAGGTAAAGCCTTTTTTCCTGTAAACTGGGATACCTGCAAGAAGAGAGGTGGTAAGACCCTGCTGTCAAAAAGCTGGTGTAAGCATTGGAAAGATGTATTGAGACCACAGTTTCAAGTGTACAGTTGGTCTCTGGAATGCCAGAGAGTGTTACCAACGGCCACTAAACCAATAAAGCAAATATTGGTCTCCTTGAGTCAAGCAAGACTTCTCCGTCAGCATCAGCTACACCTCACCTGCCTGGAAATACTGTGCAGCAGTGGCAGCCATATGCCTGTATATCCCAAATCCAATTGGCTATTAGCTCTCTCCTTGGAGGAATAAGTCACAGCTGATGCCACAAGCTTATGTCCTCTAGTGGTTAGAAGATGTTATAAGCCACAGTAAGACCTTGTCATCTTTTACAGAAAAGCTATAGTTCATAGATTAGCACACCATCCAAACATCTGTGTCTATACCAACATAACCTACCATAATAATTAGTACTGTTTAAATGCCTGTATATCTAATTGCTTGTGCTTCATTAGTAGGATTAAAAGGTTATTCCTGGATAAACTGTCAACCCATGAAAGGAAACAGGCTGAACTGATCAGTGTCCAAAATGACATCTCTAGAGAAAGTAGACTGATTTGCTTCTTGTCCATTTGTGCCCCTTTTCTAAAGCCTAGGTAACAATCTGTGGAAGAGGGGGCATGGTAGAATGTAAGGGCTGCGATTGGGGTGAATTATGAAACTACAGCAATATAGACCTGACACTCATTTGATCAACATGCTTGTATATACAAGTCCCTCCAGCTGGACAATGGGGACCTTGGGCTGTATAAGTTTGGGCATAGATACTTGCAAATTTGTTTTAGATGAAAGTTGCTTGTATTCATTACTTATTATTATTTTAAAAAATGAATGGAAAAAGTAAAGGCTGGGCATGGTGGCACGTGCCTTTAATCCCAGCACTTTGGAGACAGTGGCAGCCGGATCTCTGTGAATTCAAGGCCAGCCTGGTCTACAGAGTGAATCCCAGGCCAGCTGGGACCAAAAACAAACAAACAAAAAAAACATATAAGAATTCCTTAGGGTAACTTAATTTTTTAAATTAAAATGGAATCCCCACCCCCTGAAATCATCAATCTTAAAATTCAATGAAATCTAAAAATACCAAAAATTCCTTTTTGGTAATTTAACAAAATAATAATGGGCCATAGAGATATTAAAAATATTTGCAAAAAAAAAGGGGGGGGGAACTGGAGAGATGGCCTAGCAATTAAGAGTGCCAACTGCTCTTGCAGAGGACCCGGGTTCAATCTCCAGCACCCACATGGTGGCTGAGAACCATCTGTAACTCCAATTCCAGGGGAATCCGACACCCTCTTCTGACCTCCATGGCACTGCATGACACAGGGGTACAGACTTGCATGCAGACAGTACGTTCATATAAATAAATAAATAAATAAATAAATAAATAAATAAATAAATAAATAAATAAACAAACATCATTACTTTAAAAAAAATGTTTGCAACTAGAAAAATAAAGACCAATAGAACAGAACAAAACAGCAAGATATAACTTAGTAAATGCCATGAGTGTGCATGGCTAACTGGAAAACAAGCAAAGCTGAGTTTATCCAATAAAAACAAAAAGTAATTCCTAAACTGAGGCTTAGTCAAACTCAGTCATACCTCAACAAAGCTGCTAAAAATGTTTCAGCAAGTAACTGGTTTCAGGAATTTATTGGGGAAGTTGATGAAAACTGTTCAATGACTGACTGAGCCTGCTCAATTCGGTGAACTACTAACATCCACGCATCATACAACTTAAACTGGTGAGTTACATGGAACTTCTTATTTTTTAGTTAAAAGTTTTTCAAGCATAAGGAAAAAAAAAAACCTGTAAAAGTTGTTAGAGAAATATAGGGGAGAGGGGAGTTGGAAACCTTCACATAGGTAAAGTCTGTATCAAAAGAGGCCACAGGGAAAAAGACAGTGGACAAGATCCGTAATACACAGTAAGCTAGCAATCTCATTTGCCAAGAACTTATATGAACATACCTACAGATAACAGAGAGCTAATAAAGAGGTTCACAGATGATGAAATAAAAATGCCTAATGAATATATCTGCTGGATAGCTTTAGTGTCAACTTGACACACCTGGGTTGAGGGAGCCTCAATTGGGGAATTGGCTCCATTGGACTGGCCTGTGGCCACATCTGTGGAGCATTGTCTTGATGGTCGAGCAATGTGGGAGGGCCCAGCCCACTATGGGTGGTGCCACCCTGGGCAGGTTGTTGTGTACCATACAAGAGGGCAGGCTGGGCATGGGCCAGGGGAGTAAGCCAGTGGGCAGCATTCCTCCATGGCCTGTGCTTCGGCTCCTGCCTCCACATTCCTGCCCTGAGTTCCTCCCTTGGGCTCCCTAAGTGACGAACTGTGACCCAGGAGATGTAAGCTGAATAAACCCTTTCTTGCCCGTCGGCGTCAGTCAGAGTGTTTTGTCACAGCAATGGAAGACAAACTAGAACAACATATAAGGGCACCACACTTAAAATTCAAGGAACATAATCAAAACAACAATGGGATCATCTACCCAACCAGCAAAAATATTAAACATTTCCTAACACCATGTATGTGAGGATCCTGTCATGTGCTTTTGGTGGGCACACAAATGGATGAAGTATGAAAGGAACCAAAGGAGTAAGATATCCATGTATGTGTTTAGAAGGATGGATATGATGTGAAACTTCTTGATGTTATTTAATTACCTTAGTGTTCCCTATGCTGTCCACAATCTAAAGGAGACAATGAGCAAACACATTCTGAAAATCAGTACTGCAATGGTAGAAACACAGAGCAAAGATGACTGTGGTAGAAAATACAGGGTAATCTCACCCACTCTGTCTTAGCTGCCAGTGTGACAGGAGCAGGACCTGCTGATGTTTCTGGTACCAGGTACTCATGCATTCATCCCCGGCCACACTATCCCTGTCCTGGAGAGCTTCAGTTGTCAACTTGACACATCAGGGTAGAGGAAACCTCAAATGAGTAATTTCCTCCACTGGACTGGCCTGTGGGAGCATTTTCTTGAATGTTAAGGTGGTTCTGTGTGGTATAAGAAAGCAGGCAGAGCAGAAGCCAGGGAAGCATGCCAGTAAGCAGTGCTCCTCCATGGTCTATGCTTCAGCTCCTGCCTCCGGGTGCTTGTCCTGAGTCCAAGCGTGGCTTCCTTCAGGGACTGTGGCCTGGGAGATGTAAGAGAAAATAAACCCTTTTTCTCCAAGTTGGTTTGGTCAGTGTTTTTATCACAGCAAGAGAAGTAACCAGGACAGAACTGGTGCAGTAAGTGGGGCACTGCTGTGATGGACCTGACCATGTATGTGTGGGAGGACTGTGCAAGTTTTTAGAGTTTTGGACTGGAAACGTTCCTGGAGCAAGTTCTGTAGGAACTTGGAAGATAATGCTAAAAAAGGTGTACATACTGGAGGCCTGGCTTGGGAGGTGTTAAAAAAGCCAGACTTGGTAATGTATAAGAGTCTCCAACATGACACTGGTTTGGGTAGCATGAATACTACAGAACTGAAGAAGTCGAGAGAGACTCTGAGGCTTGGCATCGTGAGAGGCCAGGGGAGGCCACTGGTGAAGGTACTACTCAGTTGCAGTGAAGACCCCTGGATACATTACACCAGGATGACCATCAAGGGCTGAGGCAGGTGTGGAGTGGAGCTAGACTGAGCCTATGAGACAGACAAACCATGTGTGCTGTGAATGACAGAGACAAAGAAGTAGAAATACTCAAGCTCTCTAGAACCCAGAAGGTCGTGAGTGAATCCCAGATCAACAGTGAGGTCCACTGCTGGACTTTGGTTTTATTTAAGTGTGCTCCGTTCTTCTCTTTTGAAATTGGACAGTGTGTAACTTGCTTTAGATTTTACAGCAGCCCACAATTAAAAGACTTTTAAAAGAGACTCTGAAATTTTAAAATGTTTCAATTTTTTTAAACTGTGGGACTTTTAAAGTTGTGCTGTTTTATACTGTAATATTAATATTAACGTTAGATCTTGGGGATAAGAAATGGACAGGTAATGGGGTGTGTGTTGTGTGTTGTGTGTGTGTGTGTGTGTGTGAGGTTAATAAGGCTCAACTGTGTTACTTGTCAACTTGACACACCTTAGAGAGGGAACCTCAGCTGGGGAATCTCCTCTTTGTACTGGCATGTGGGCATATCTATAAGGCATTTTCTTGTTGGGTGATGTGGGAGGCCCCAGCCCACTATGGATGGAACAACCCAAGTTGTATGAGAAAGCAGGCTGAGCATAGGTCATTCCTCCATGGTCTTTGCTTAAGCTCCTGCCTCCAGGTTCCTGCCCTGAGTTCCCTCAGTGATCAACTATAACCTGGGAAATGTAAGATAAAATAAACTCTTTCTTCCCCAAGTTGTTTTAGTCAATGTCTTTTTTCTTTTTTATTATTTTATTATTATTATTTTTGGTCTTTTTGAGACAGGGTCTCCCTTTAGTCCCAGGTGGCCCGGAACTCACTATGTAGACTAGGCTGGACTTGAACTCACAGAAATCCGCCTGCCTCTGCCTCCCAAGGGCTGGGATTAAAGGTGTACACCACCACACCTGGCTTAGTCAGTGTTTTAATCACAGCAACAGAAAGGAACTAGGACAACACATATCTTCCTAGGGAAAAGACTTTACAAATGACTACTACAAAATTAAGAACACAATTATATCAAGAATTATATATTTTAGAGAGTAAATGAGAGTGTACCCCATATTCCCCAAATGTGATACAGAATAACCTTTTGAAAATTATCAATTAGAATGTAAACAGTTATCATCATCTCATTCCGTTCCATAGATTTCAAACTTCAACTCAGGCTTAAGTAGTTCTACTGTGTGCCCTCCCTCCCCACATTTCTTCATGTGAATCTTTTACCAAAACTCGCCTAATCTCTTTTTATGTATCTAGGCAAGACATTTAAAAATAAATGTTAAAAATGGGCAGAGCATAGTAACTTCTATTCCAAATATATTTCCTGTTAGAGGAAGGAATTAGTAGAAAATGGATATCATTATACTGAACAGGGAGGGTTGACCTCACTTAGCAAAGGTTTCCTAAAGCCTATGCTCAAACTCAATTACCACAGTGAAGGGTTGTTTTCTTGTCAGTCCTAATGAACCCCAAACTCAGGACTGCTGATTAAACCCCCTCTCAACTAAATAAGCAAAAGCAGAGTAGCTTGAGTTTTACTGAAGAGAAACATCTACTGTACTCCTTTCTGCACATCCAGATAAAAGAGAACATAGGATTAAGAAACATCAAGCCCAATTAGCATAAATAACAGATGGCTTTTACTTTTCAGCTCTCATCCATTATCTTCCCATACATCTATTGTAACAAAGGTGAAAAAGGAAAATGGCAAAAAGAACTTTTTTAGGTTATGATACATTGTCAAATAACATGTAGTCAAAACTTAATCAAAAAATACTCTTGTTGTAACCTTTCAAAACTGGTTTTAATCTCTCCCTCTTGCATGGATCTTATACGTACCTCTATAACTAACTCCTTCTACCTTGTTAAAGTCTGTCTCTCAAATATGTACCCCCAAAGTGAGAAACACATTTTTCTTTAGTTTTAATTTTTTGAAATATTTTATTATTTTTAAATTTTGTGTACATGAGTGAATACATGAATGCCTACATGAACTGGAGTTACAGATGGTTGTTAGCCATGTGTGTACTGGAACTCAAATCCAGGTCCTCTGCAAGAGCAGTCAGTGCTCTTAAGCACTGAGCCATCTCTCCAGCCCTAATACGAAATGTTTTAAAGAAAATGCACCAGCTGGGCGTGGTGGTACATTTAATCCTAGTACTCGGGAGTCAGAGGCAGGCAGATCTTTTTGAGTTCAAGGCCAGCTTGGTCTACAGAACAAGTTCCAGGACAGCTGGGGCTACAGGGAGATCCTGTCTCAAAAAGGCCCCCCCAAAAAAAGAAAGAAAATGCACCAAAAATATATTACAAAGAGGCAGCCATGAACTGTTCTCAGTCTTGCAGCCCCGCGCAGCACTGGGCTGTCCGCTATGCGTCTGTATTTGCTCTGCTACTGCCTTCAGCTTCACAAGATGAGATGATGAGGGTAAAAGTGTTTGTTGTTAATTAATTTAAGTAAGACCAGTGTTCTACACATTAGTTATACTTTATCAATCAAGTTTCTAAATTTAGGTAGAAATAATATAGTTGTTCTACTAGACGAAGCACATTTAGTCAACTTATTTACTTCTTTTCCTAAAATAGAAAAGACATGGGTTCTAACATGAAAATATCAGTGGCAGGCATAAGATCATCCCTATGAGTTATTGGTCAGGGAGGCTCCACAGGCACCCGAAACAATGCAGGTTCTTGTCACTGCCCTTGAGGGACTCAAAGACTCCAGTCACTCTGGGTGCAGGACACAGAGAAATCAACTCTGACTGACCAGGAAACTGTCTCTGCTGGATACCTTACATGCCAGAAGGTGCTATGCAGGCTGCTGGGAAAGAAAGGACAACAGTGGTCGCACCCAGCACTGGACAGTGCATGCTACAATACTGAAGGGCCCAGCAAATCCAGTCATGGCTGCAGTGTCGACATGACAGTTACAGGGCAGCCAGCTACATCTAACTGGTCACGCAGCCTGATGTACAGGAGATCCATGCCTGGTATTCTAAATGTGGTCAAAAGCCCACAGGAGGAGGTCACAGACATCAAGGAGGAAACTAATGCTGTTTCACTAACAGGTCACACTGTCAAACTGCCTTTTATGTACTTGTGTCTATACCCACAGACATGTTGTTCTTAATTTTGATCAGAAAAGGTTCTTTAGAGTGAATAATGGCTAATGCAGAGGCTTGTAACTGGCCAAACTGCTGATTGTGAGTAACTATGAGTGCTCAGGTGTGGATGAGTAATCTAATCAATCTCCCACTATGCAAGACTCGGGGAACATCGAGGAAGAAGGGCTGGAAAAAAATGTAAGAGCTGGTGTGTTGGGAAGAACTGTCAAATGCTGACCTCTGGACATGACACAGCTTTTATGTACATCAGCAGCTGCACTAGATCAAGCCAGTCAAAAATTCCAGTGCAGATGGGTGAGGAGACTCTTAAGACTCCACCCTTGGTAGAGGAGTCATTGGCAGCTGATGGCTGCTCAGAGAGGGAGAGTCACACCCTTTGGGGACATGGCCTCTCATATGGGCTGCCCATACCCAGGCACACACGGGCAGCACTAACTGAACTATGGGTGATCAACAACAACAACAACAAAGAGGAAGTTGAGGGGCAAGGGGGGGGGCAGCAGGGGAGTTGGAAGAAGGTAGTGGTGGATGGGTATGATCAAAATACATTGTATAAATGCGTGAACATTTCAAGGAATAAAGATTTTTTTTTAAAAAAGAAAAGCCATGAGCAGCCAGTAAGACACTGATACTATGTTCTGACAAGCATAATGCTGATACATTAAAAAACAAATAGGGTATTTCTTACCAGGCTCTGGGAGCTCTAATTTTGCTCTCTTTAATTCAGTCATAGAAACCTGAAGTTGCTCTATTACAAAATCATCCTCGAAGAAAAAATCCTTTGCAAGAGTCTCCTGAAGAAATTCTACAAGTTCTTCCATAGAGAGTTTCATTAGATGTTCTGAGAAAGGATAAGAGAAATGCAAAGGTGGAGTCAGCAGTTATTATTTAGGTTGAAAAGAAGACAAACTCTATGAGTGTAGGGTATTTCTAAAGGGGGTGTTTAAAAATATACAGACAGACACCCAACATACATATGGCATTGTGAATATCATTAAAACTCAAAAGACAGAAGTATTTTTTGACATTAGAAAAGCAGGCCATTCTTATTGGGAAGAAAGATAGGAAGAGGCATATTTAGCAAACGCTTTCTCCTCAGGTTAAGGGCCACCATGCCTAGGTCTCCACACCAGCCCTCAGTAAAGAGTCCCCAGGAGACACAGCTCCTACCAGGAGAATGGGTAGCTTCTCTCCTTCTGACAAGAAGCTCTAAATCGTGTTGGCACATCTACTTTAATTTCATACCAGTGTTTCAAAATTTTCCTTTAAAAATGGATCCTTAGATTTATACGTATTCTTTTTCTATTTGGGAAAATAGTTTTGTTAGAAAAAATTCCAACTCCAGACACAAAGAAGTAAAAATGCATAAAGACTGAACTACCCAATACCAAACAGATAGTTGTATGTTTGTGTGTCAAATTACTTTGTTGTACTTTCCAGGTTCAGCTTTCTTGCTTTATTCCCATTCAATTGTGGAGAAATAAAATCTCTCTCAGTGTCAGTTACTAACAGTGATATAACTGATCAAAGTTAACAATGGCCATTTACATTGTTTCTGATTTTTTCCATTTAAAATCACTGTGTGATGAATCATTAACACTCCATTTTAAAGGAACCAGGAAGAAATAAAGGAAGAAAAAAGGGGTATCTTGCTAGGTTGAGCTAACAATTAAAGTACCCAGAAATAGGTTTTTCTGCTTTCTGCTTTGTTTTTATATTTTAACTAACAAGTAACAAACTAAAAAACTTATGGTATACCATACATGTTTTCACATAAGTACACCACTATAGAATGGTTAAATCAGTGTGACTGACATATACACATCATCGAGCACACTTATTATGATGATGAAACCATTTAATATCTTAATGCTCTCTTAGCAACTTTAAGTACATCATATGTTACTACAAATTATGGTCACTAATCTAAAACATGTCTCCAGAATTTACTCTGCTCTAGTGAAACTTTACAGTCCTGAACCAACACCTCTCTATTTCCCCTATCCGGCAACTACCGTTTAGTCTTGGTGCTTTATATGGTGGTACAGGAAATTCACTTGAGTTTTAATAGCTTTGCCTCCCCAACCAAGAAAAATCAAAGCAGCAGACATATTTTCTTCACAGCTTACTTAGCCTAATTATATACTAGCAAGCAAAGTAACTGTTATGCTTAAGATTTATTTTTTAAAAAAGACTTATTTACAAAGGTAAGGAAACTTTTTACTTGTCAAAATGGATCAAGATTAATATAAGTAAAACAATTTAAGAGAAAGATGAAAGCTACAAAGAAGCACAACATTGTATTTCTAGTTTTTCACTGTTTAGGGCACATTAAACTAATATTTAATAAAATTAAACATTTAAAGTATACTTTGATCTACTTATAATCTCTTAATAGAGTAAAGAAAGAAGGGAGAAGAGGAAAAGAGATTTCACCTAGTGCTGTGATAGAACCCCAAGTCTTGGAAAACAATTTGTGTCAAGTGCTTTGTTCTGTTGCTTTAGTCTGTGTTGGGAGAACACTGAGCGTGAAGGAATGACAACACTTCTGAAACCTTTCCTTGAAAAAGAGTATGACAAAGTATCTCATACCTGTGTGAAGTGTGGTCAAGTGACCAGACAATATTACATCAGAACACCTAACATGTGCTCAGAACAAGGCCACACATAGCCAAGTTGATAATTTAATTGGTATGCCAAACAGATCACCCAAGAATAGTGTAGAGAAGCCAGCCATGGTGGCACATGCCTTTAATCCTAGCACTTGGGAGGCAGAGGCAGGCGAATCTTTGTGAGTTCAAGGCCAGCTTGGTTTACAGAGTGAGTTCCAGGACAGCTGGGGCTACAGGGAGACCCTTTCTCAAATAGACAAAAAAAACAAAAAAAAGAGAAAGAAAAAAAAAGTAACAATGCAACATTGAAAGTACACAGTCTGGCCTACAGCATGAAGCTCTAGAGGCTCAATAATCCGCATCTCTGTATAGCGACAAGAGGAGTCACGACACTTATGGCTGAAATAAGACTTTAAAGATAAACATAGCTCTTCAGTTTTTCTACTAAGAAATACTCTCATTTCTTGATTTTGAGTAAGACCTAAAACATCAAATTTACTGCAACTGAAGATTTAAAAGGCCTTTAGTGGTTTTTGTTTTGTTTTTAAAACCTTACTACATTTATGCAACTATAGACCCTGAATGTACTTGGCCCAGGAGTTGTGACTATAAGCCCCACCAAGAGCTTGAAGCTGGAAGGTGGATGGGTGTGTGTGTGCGCATATGCACCCCAATTAGAAAAACAGTAATAGACATGTTTTCTCTGGCCCTTTACCTAAAAGGCCTGGTTTCTTTCTCTCTCTGTCCTCTTAATATAAACCTGAGACTCAGACCAATGAATAGAATACAGGGTCCTGGGCTGGAGAGATGGCCCAGTGGTTAAGAGTGCCGACTGCTCTTGCAGAGGACCCGGGTTTGATCCCCAGCACCCACATGGTGGCTGAGAACCATCTGTAACTCCAGTTCCAGGGGAATCCAACACCCTCTTCTGACCTCGGGGCATTGCACGACACGGGTGCACAAACCTACATGCAGACAGTATACTCATACACATAAAAAAAAAAAAAAAAGAATACGGGGTCCCAAGAGGAAACCTATACTTGGAACAATATAGAATACGGGGTCCCAAGAGGAAACCTGTACTTGGAACAATATAATATATGGGGTCCCAAGAGGAAACCTGTACTTGGAACAATATTAGTGACAAACTACATTTTACTCCCTCAGTAGAAAATGAAAATGAAAAAGAGTCAAAAACCTTTCAATGTAGTAAGCAGCTAGTCGTGAGGAAGAATCAATGAAAATCAATTACCAAATGAGAATTTCTCTGCTGATTTTCAAGAAGTTTTTAAAAACTAACAGTTTCAAAACACTAAAATACAATATGACATAGAGTTAAAATAAGATATCAGAGTTAAAATAAGCCTTGATTTTTAGTCTTTATAATCAAATATTTTCTTACTTCTGTGCAATTTCAAGATTGTATAAGACATAGCAGTAAGAACTCTCTCTCCTTCAAAGATGTAGATGTCCCATATTCTGAGGTTCAGTGTAAAGGGAGTCTGTGATCAAGAACAAAGCAAAGCGATGTAAGGATAACACTTCCCCTCACTTTGGATTTTTAATTTCATAACTGAAATCTATAAAAAGATACTTACTCGATCAAGAAAACACTGAAAAAACCATTTCATTGTGTAAAAACTTGTGTAGATTTCTTGAGAATCCTAAAAAACAAAGACCTCACAATTTCTGGGTTACAGCACTCAAAATGACAATATAATACTAAAAGTTAGGAAGGACACAATTGTCAAAGCTAAGCACAAAACTACCTCACTGCAAATATTTTTCTTATTTCTTCTGTTTTTCTGTTCTTTATTCTTAACCCTCAATTTCTACTTCTCAGAATTACCCCAAGAATCAAGTCATCATTGCAACACCTTTAGACTTATTAGCATATTTTACAGTGAATGGTTTCACTAAACTATTTTATAGTAAAGCATATATGTATATGTATATACATATACATATATATATTTCAGAAGGAACAAGTCTGTGATCTGTATAATGCCTTGTATACAATTAAAAAAACTTCTGCCAGGCGTGATAGCACATGCCTTTTTTTTTTTTTTCCAGTGTACAAATCTTTTTGTGGTAAACACCTTTAATCCCAGCAGTTGGGAGGTAGAGGCAAGCAGAGCTCTGTGAGTTCAAGGCCAGCCTTGTCTACAAAGCAAGTTCCAGGCCAGCTGGGGCTACAAGGAGACCCTGTCTCAAAAATACCAAACCAAACCAACAAAAATAAAACAACTTCCAAAGGGCTGAAGAGATGATTCAGCAGTTAAAAGCACTGGCTCCTCTTGCAGAGCAGGTTCAATTCACAGCACCCACATGGCAGCTAACAACCACCCGTAACTCCAGTTCTAGGAGATCCAATACCCACTTTTGACCTCCATGGGCATTGCACAATATGGGTGCACTTACATACATGCAGGAAAATACATCACTCATACACATAAAATAAAAATAAAAATAATAGTAATAATAATAAACTTCCAAATAATGGAAAAATCACACACCTGGAAAAATTGTACTATTTGTATTTATCAGCTTCATAGAAGTAACCTGAATCTATAAATTAGGACTGTGTTAGATAATCAATATTCAATTTTACAAATCCATTGTTCTTCAAACAACTGGGAGTTATGACCACATAGTAAATCAAACAGATGACCTAGTAAGCTCATAAGGATGGGGAACACAGGCTGACTTAACTACTGCACCTTTGTTCTTGGGGTGACTGGCTGAGTACGTGGCCCATCTACCTACCAAGTGTTGCTTAAGTTTGGACAGAAATTTATTCAGTATTTTTTCGTGATGTTCTTGAAATCTCAAGAGTTTAGGAAAACCTTGGACAAAAAAGCCTAGAACACAAACATAAAAACAGCATTTCAGAAACAATACCAACAACCCCCCCAAATTTAAAAAAGTAACAGATTTACTTTGTAGCTGTTGAAAAAGAAAGAAAAAAAAAAAAAAAAGACAGAAAGAAAGTTAGTCATAGTGATGATGGTGATTCGTGCCTGCAATCCAACACTTGGGAAGGCTATTCTAATCTTAACTATCATTTTGTTTTACTGTCAACACACTATACATTTTATTTTCACNGAAAAAAAAAAAAAAAAGAACACAGTGACTAGGATGGTTTTCTTCTCAAAATAATTTTATCTAAATTTTGGGCAGCAAAACTTTTACCTAGAATTTGTTTGCTCAAACCCGCCTAAATCCATTTATTAAGGTTATTTTCTCAGGGTGATGGTGGTGGTGGTGCACACCTTTAATCCCAGCACTCAGGAAACAGAGGCAGGCGGATCTCTGTGAGCTCCAGGCCAGCTGGGACTAAAGGAAGACCGTCTCAAAAAAAAAAAAAAAAAAAAAAAGGTTATTTTCTCTTATGATGTTGAACCCTCTTTTAAATACTACAATGTTATAGGCTATTCTAATCTTAACTATCATTTTGTTTTACTGTCAACACACTATACATTTTATTTTCACGCTCATACTAATAATTTCATGACAATCCTGTTTCCAAATGGTTTGGTTTTTTTTTTAGCCATTTTAAAATTCTTTCCATAAGCTGTACTAACATCAGCTATTATAAAACGTGCAGGTACTATATGTTATATCAAAATTATATTCAGCCAGGCATGGTGACGCACACCTTTAATCCTAGCACTTGGTAGGCGGAGGCAGAGGCAGAGGCAGGTGGATCTTTGTGAGTTCAAGGCCAGCCTGGTCTAACAGCAAGTTCCAGGACAGCTGGGGCTACAGGGAGACCCTGTCTTAAAAACACACACACACAATAAACCATATATATGTATGTATATATAATCCCAACTGATTATATATTATAACCTACAGTTTTTTTTAGGAAGTGACTAATTGTAAATGGTAAGTTAGTATTAATTTGTACATTTAACTCATTAAACTTTACAACTTTTTATTTGTAAGTCTCCTTTCAGGCATTTATACGATCTGTCTCTAAGAGCACATATTCAATGGACCTTATTTCTCCATGTTAGCATTTTCTAACCTGTAATTCTGGGAGATTTTAATAGACACTCTTTGTTTGTTTAAAAACATGGTGGAATGTATGTCATACACGCTTTTTGAATATTCACATTAGCTCATTCATATTAAATTGTCTTTTAGATTCAGTGACTTACTTTGCTTTGCTTAGTCTCACAGATTTATTTGAGACTAATCCACATACCTCCCCGCACGCCCGGAACATGTGATTTAAAAAAGAAATGGATTTCAAAAACCCAAGGAACATATCATGAAACACTGCTTTTATAAACTACTGGGAAGAACTCCTTTTTTAACTTGTTTTTCATTTTTGAAGATGTGTGTAAACATTTCCAAAGATTCTATCCTTCACTTAGTATTATTTTTTGCAGTAAAATAATTGTATTTAAAAAAAGTATAACACTCTATCCAGTGGCACTTTCATGTCAATTTGATAGAAATGGAGAAGTTAGGAAAATTTCAAGAAAAGTTTGCTTTTTTAAAAAACTCAATGCATTTCAGTAATAACTAGCTTAAACTTGTTAAGATTATCTGACGTGGGGCTAGAGAGTTGGCTCAGTGAATAAGAGCACTAGTTGCTGTTATGGAGAACTCATGTTCGATTCCCAGCACCCACATGGTGGCTAATAACTTTCCAGAATTCCAGTTCCAGGGAATCCAACGCCCTCTTCTGACTTCTGCAGGCACTACACAACACAGGTGAAGTAACATACATGCAGGCAATACGCTCATACATAAAATAAAATAAAAAATAACAAAATATTTTTCAGTGATATTTCATCCCTACCCCCTGCCCTGGGTCCTAGATTAATTCCATACACTTATAAGTGATGTCACTTTCCCTCAGAAAATACAAGGAGCAGAGGCAACCTTGAGTTATAAAACTGCATAGGTCTAGAGATAAATTATCTCTTAAAATTGGCACATAAAATCACCTATACTACACTCTACATGCAAATGTTAGAATTGTAGAATTAATACTGCTTTAAAGGTTAGGCTGGTGAAAATAACTGCTGAAGCTAAGTCAGCAAACAGGTCTGAAAGAAATCACCATTTTCTAAAATTGGATGAAGACATTTCCACACAATTACCTATCACTGGAACAGAAAACACTCCATTATATTCCAAGGTAGATCAGTAACACCATTGCACAAGAAGGCAAAATAAAGACCAGTGATGAGGAAGAGCTCTTTTCTGTCAAGATGTCTTTGTAAATGATACTGCTTATTATACAGCGACTCAATGTAATAATATGGCTCATTTGTGGAGTCTATTTACGCCATGCAAAGTGCCCAGAATCAGTTATCATGAAAATGATATTCGTTAAATGCCAAGGGACACAAAGAGAGACAAAAGCAAACACAAACACTCGTTCTCTCTTCCACAAAAGTCAAACTGTCTGATTTAATATATAATGGACTATGGAAAGCCATATATTTTAAAGTATTAAAACAAGCACATTCTGTGATAGACTCCACCAGTGTTAAATATAAATATTCATAAAGTGGTCCATTCTTAGAGTAATTAATTAAAACTGTCTTTAAAAAAATAGTGCTGGGTACAGAATTCAGGGCCTTATGCATGCTAGGCAAGTACTCTGCTACTGAACTGGGTGCTCAACTATTAATAAAAATAGAGGGGCTGGAGAGATGGCCTAGCGGTTAAGAGCACTGACTGCTCTTGCAGAGAACCTGGGTTTGATCCCCAGAACCCACATGGTGGCTGAGAACTATCTTTAACTCCAGTTCCAGGGGAATCCGACACCCTCTTCTGATCTCCGTGGCATTGCACGACACAGGTGCACAGACCTACATGCAGACAGTACATTCATACACATACAAAAAAAAAAAAAAAATAGTGCTGGGTACTGAATTCAGGGCGTTATGCATGCTAGGCAAGTACTCTGCTACTGAACTGGGTCCTCAGCTATTAATGTGCTTATAAATTTGCTATTACCATACAGTACGTAATTTTGCATCATGTGAACAAATACCACTTTTATTTCTAAGACATGTTACAAAACAAACTCTTTGAAATAAAGTTTAGTGCTCGCTTCGGCAGCACATATACTAAAATTGGAACGATACAGAGAAGATTAGCATGGCCCCTGTGCAAGGATGACATGCAAATTCGTGAAGTGTTCCATGTTTTTAAAAAATTTTAAAAAAAGAAAGTTTAGTGCCTATTGTTGGCAAACATAAGGAAAAAGTTATTAAACTCAATCTGCTAATCTGAAAATCAAAAACTTATGCATGTTGTGAAATACTACTCAAGGGCTCAAAATGGATTGAAATGTAAGGCTGCGAGCACTAAAAGCCACACTTTAAATCTCAAACTACTTACTTATTATGCGCTTTTTCTTTAAATACTTAAGTGTTATTTCTCAATTAAGTCTTTAATAAAATATTTATCAAAATATCTAGTCAAAGACAGTATTTCATTAAAGTAGTAAGTGCATGAGTATCTAAAAATTTTGATCAAAGGGTATATTTTATTTCTCTTAATATATCTTTTCTGGGGCTGGAAAGATGGCTCAGCGGTTAGGAGCACTGACTGCTCTTGCAGAGGACCCTGGTTCAATTCCCAGCACCCACACGGCAGCTAAGAACCGTCTTTAACTCCAGTTTCAGAGGAATCTGACACCCTCTTTTGACCTCTGCAGCATTGCACAACATGGGTGCACCAACCTACATGCAGTCAGTACATTCATACACATAAATAAATAAAACATTAAAAAAATATATATCTTTTCCTAAATTTATCAAAGCCTAAATTAATTTCTTTTGAATGAGGGCAAGGAAAGAATTTTTAAATGTCCCTTTGGGAGAAAAAAAAAAAAAGAAAAATCAATGTGAACAGAAAGTTTAACAAAGAAAAATGAAAGCAAAATTAGTAATAAAAGTCCCCCAAATTAATAATAAATACTGATCAACTGGATCAGGTCTGAGCTCCCTTTGTGGCTGCAGTTATTCACGAGGAATCTTTGGTTTTGCTTTGAGTTGCTTCCCTGCCCCTTGTTTATTCCCATGACAGGAGGCTTTCTTACCATGCATGGCATGTTTGGGGCCCGAGAAGAGCTTGACCAGGGCCCAGAAGGCATCTTCCTCATTCATGTACATGAGGAGTAGAGCTGTGATCTGGCTCATCCCCTGACAGTACCCAACTTCCTAAGGAGAACACAGAGACAGGAATTTAAAATCAAATTCCATGTAAATACACAAGAGAAAGGTTGATTTTCTTTTTTTTTTTTTTTTTGATCTTTTCGAGATAGTGTCTCCCTGAAGCCCCAGCTGTTCTGGAACTCACTCTGTAGACCAGGCTGGCCTTGAACTCACAAAGATCCACCTGCCTCTGCCTCCCAAGTGCTAGGATTAAATGCATGCACCACCATGCCTGGCTGAGAAAGGTTGATTTTTAAAATTCCAGGAGATGCCTAAATCTATGAGTTAGTGGGCAACTTTAGAGATGAATATTATGATATTTACAGCATTATAGGACATACTGTAGAAGAATAAAGCTTAATCAAGAATGGACATGTTGGGGCTGGAGAGATGGCTCAACTATTAAGAGCACTGGTCTTGCAGAGGACCTGGGTTCAATTCCTAGCACTCATATGGTAACTACCAACAGTCCATAACTTGTTCCAGGGTATCCAACGCCCTCTTCTGACCTCTGCAGGCTTTGCACGATAGGGATGCACTCACAAACATGAAGGTAATCCACTCATACGCATACATAAAAAATGTTTTTAAATGAAATATTTTTAAAAGAATGGATAGGTGTAGGCAAAGTCTGATCCCACATGTGCTGGATAGCTTTAGTGTCAACTTGACACACCTGGGTTGAGGGAGCCTCAATTGGGGAATTGGTTCCATTGGATTGGCCTGTGGCCATATCTGTGGAGTATTGTCTTGATGGTTGAGCAGTGTGGGAGGGCCCAGCCCACAATGAGTGGTGCCACCCTGGGCAGGTTGTTGTGTACCGTATAATAAGGTGGGCTAGGCATGAGCCAGGGGAGCAAGCCAGTAAACAGCATTCCTCCATGGCCTGTGCTTCAGCTCCTGCCTCCAGGTTCCTGCCCTGAGTTCCTGCCTTGGGCTCCCTAAGTGATGAACTGTGACCCAGGAGATGTAAGCTGAATAAAACCCTTTCCTCCCCAAGTTGGTGTCAGTCAGAGTGTTTTGTCACAGCAATGGAAGACAAACTAGAACACTACATTTAAACAACAACAACAACAACAACCTGTATTGTTTGTAATGTAGAGTAACCAATCTTTAACAACTGCTAATATTCACTTCATTACATGTATGGTTCTCAAATTCTCCCCAAATTCCAAGTTTCATGTCTTGCCACTTCTCTATTTCTGAACCCTTAACTAGAAGTTTTTGGGATGTCCACCCTGCCTACTATGTCCCCTCTCTGAGAACTACCCACTCTCCTCACAGTTCCTGCTTATGATGTGGCCTTAAGGATTCATGTTGGTGTCATAGGAACTACAGCTGACAGAGTGGATGAGGAACCCAATTCCGGGAGCAGTCAGACTCTATCTCTCTAGGAAATCTTAAAAGCCAGAGAGATTATGGCCACATGGAGTGCACATTAGAACCATGTGAGCACACCAAGTCTGTGTGTGAAATAGTAGCCATGAAGTAACTAGCAAGTACAGAGAAAAGCAGCAGGACAAGCATGTCCTGGAGATACTCAGACACCACAGAGCCCAGATCAGGAGAGAAGAAGCTCAACTCCTTTCTCATCGAGTGGATTTCCAGCTCCCAGACCCATGAGGCCCAGCTATTGCTTCATTCATGTAGGGAGTTTCCTCAGTAAATTCTGCTCAAATTTCCGTAGTCTGAATAAATTTCTGCTTTTGTAACTTAAGGGTTTAGTTACAATAGAATCAGTACATTCCAAGAATCAAAGGTTGTCTTCCCTGGCAACTAGTCAGAGAGTATTTAAGACTTAGTTGAGTCTTGCCCTGACTCATTGTTCTCTCCCCAGAATGGTAGAAGATGCCCTAGGAGCAGTACATTATTACCAAAAGTTTAGTCTTAGTATACTCCTAGTAGAGCTCAAATGTGAGCTCTTGGGGCTAAAATGTGATACTGAAAACCTGCTTAGGAGTAATGAAGAATAACCAAGTTGCCAGCTTTGGATAAAGCCTGGCATTCTTAGTCCTATGTGCTTAAAAAATAAAAACAAAACAAAATGTAACAAAACATAACAATCAGGAAAGAAAAAAAGTGAGGCTCACTAGCATCCGGGGTCATATCTAGGCTTCCCTACTTCCAATCAGGTCTGCTCTAAGGCTCCAGAGTTACCACAGGAGGTATAAAAATACCCTCAGAGCTAAAGGGGGCTGTGGACCATCGGAGATGAAGAAATGAGCTTGGGGAGTGCCTCATTAGGTAGGGAGTGCCAAAAGGAATATCTAGTGCCTCAAAATATAACTCAAAGAACTAGGCAGGCGTGGCCCAACTTACCGTGTTATAGACAGAATATGCAGCAAGAACATGGAACAAGGATTGTTGCCTACAGAGATAAATTCCATTAAACCAATTTAGTTAGTGCACATATTTTAAAATTATAAACTTAAAAGATAGGTTGACTTAAAACAATCCAGATAAATATTGTAATTGAAAACAATTGTCCCAAACTCAAACTGAAACAGAACTCTGACAGTCTAAATTTGAGTCTAAATGCCCAAAGCACAAAGGCTTCAAAAAGTTTCATAAATTTGCTTCCTTCCTTTATTCTGAAGTCATCCCAATAGAAGCCACAGGCTTAACAGAAAGTAGAATGGTCTTTGAAGATTTGGTTATAGAACCAACTTAGCACAGTACCTGGCAGACCTGGGATATAACTGGCAGTACAAGCACAGTGAAAGGTGCTGTGTTTTTTTTTTTTAATTAAAATAAAAATTTTTTTTATGTGTATGAATGTACTGTCTGCATGTAGATCTGTGCACCCGTGTCATGCAATGCCGCGGAGGTCAGAAGAGGGTGTCAGATTCCCCTGGAACTGGAGTTCTCCTGGAATTGGAGTTACAGACGGTTCTCAACCTCCATGTGGGTCCTGGGGATCGAACCCAGGTCCTCTGCAAGAGCGGTTGGCGCTCTTAACCGCTAGGCCATCTCTCCAGCCCCGAAAGGTGCTATTTTTCATAGCTAGGAAGAAGGATCCAAAGTTCATCATGGAAGCAGGAGAGCTGCACTCACGGTGCTCCTAATAACTCACTGGTACACTCTGTGTTTCACGTCCCTGTAGCTTCAGTCCCTGCTGGTTTTGAGAGCTTAGTTTTGAAAGAACTGGCCTAGTGATGAACATCTGTAATCCTAGCACTCAGAAGGCTAAGGCAGGAGGATTAGAAGTTAAAAGCCATCTTGGGCTACATAATGGGACTCTGTCTCAAAAAAACAAAACAGAAAGGAAGAATGATTCCTCCAGGAGATATACCCATGACTCCATAGAGCTAGAGGTGAAACTCACCCAACCACTTCAGGCTCTTTCTCCTACTTTGGCCTCCTAATGCCTCAGTAGGCAAAAGAGTGACTGACTCTGAATACTAACAAGGGAAATAGTTTGCCACTACCCAATGAACACAAGGAAGATCACTTGGAATAAAGAACACCATGGGGATCTCTTTGTGTGTATATGAGCAAAGAAAACTACAGCAACAAAATGTGGAGAGATTGCTAATGGTCCAGATGGTTCAAGATTGAGAGCCTGAGTCTTTTTACCTTATAAAAGGACTATAACCAGCTGAGGTACTTGCTGAGGGCAAAGAGAATATGGATGGAGCAATGGAAGAGGATATTTATAAATGTGGAATCACAGAAATGAGTATAATAATTACCAGTATTTCTTCCTTGTAGAAGTTTTGTGGGAATATGTGTATATATTAACATTTTTCCTCTTTCTCTTACCATTTTATATCAGAAGTATTACTTTATTATCACAATAGTTAAGTTACAGGGTATCAAAGCAGAAGTGTGACTGTCAGCCAACAAGTTGGTATCTACTTGTGCAGAAAGGGTTAGTTAGCATGTTTTCAGCTGTAAGCAGAAAAGCTGCATGCATCATGTTAGATGGATGTGTGATTTGTTATGATCTCATTTGGAAATTTCAATAACTTAAGGAGATTTCAAAGGAGCACCAAGTTGACCAGGATAGATGGCAATGGTCAGCTTGGCTGGGGTACAATTCCTCCATTGCTCAAACACTGACTTAGGTGTTGCTGGAAAGTGTTTCATAAATGTGATTATTAATTATCTGTTTAATTTAAGAAGGGGAAATTACCTCAGATAATTGGAATCTTACTAATTCAATCTGGTTCCCCCCCAAAGAAGTGATCCCACCACAGGAAAGAAGCTCCAGCTGTACCCCAGCTCCTAGCTTGCCCTTCCTGGTGAGAAGCCTCCATGTGTGTGATACCACCACAGGGCAGAAGCTCCAGCTTGTACCCCAGCTCCTAGCCTGCCCTTCCTGATGAGAAGGCTCCATGTGTGTGATCCCACCACAGGACAGAAGCTCCAGCTTGTACCCCAGCTCCTAGCCTGCCCTTCCTGATGAGAAGGCTCCATGTGTGTGATCCCACCACAGGACAGAAGCTCCAGCTTGTACCCCAGCTCCTAGCCTGCCCTTCCTGGTGAGAAGGCTCCATGTGTGTGATCCCACCACAGGACAGAAGCTCCAGCTTGTACCCCAGCTCCTAGCCTGCCCTTCCTGGTGAGAAGGCTCCATGTGTGTGATCCCACCACAGGACAGAAGCTCCAGCTTGTACCCCAGCTCCTAGCCTGCCCTTCCTGGTGAGAAGACTCCATGTGTGTGATCCCACCACAGGACAGAAGCTCCAGCTTGTACCCCAGCTCCTAGCCTGCCCTTCCTGGTGAGAAGGCTCCATGTGTGTGATCCCACCACAGGGCAGAAGCTCCAGCTTGCATCCCAGCTTCTAGCCTGCCCTTCCTGGTGAGAAGGCTCCATGTGTGTGATCCCACCACAGGGCAGAGGCTCCAGCTTGTACCCCAGCTCCTAGCCTGCCCTTCCTGATGAGAAGGCTCCATGTGTGTGATCCCACCACAGGACAGAAGCTCCAGCTTGTACCCCAGCTCCTAGCCTGCCCTTCCTGGTGAGAAGACTCTATGTGTGTGATCCCACCACAGGACAGAAGCTCCAGCTTGTACCCCAGCTCCTAGCCTGCCCTTCCTGGTGAGAAGGCTCCATGTGTGTGATCCCACCACAGGACAGAAGCTCCAGCTTGTACCCCAGCTCCTAGCCTGCCCTTCCTGGTGAGAAGGCTCTATGTGTGTGATCCCACCACAGGACAGAAGCTCCAGCTGTACCCCAGCTCCTAGCCTGCCCTTCCTGGTGAGAAGGCTCTATGTGTGTGATCCCACCACAGGACAGAAGCTTCAGCTTGTACCCCAGCTCCTAGCTTGCCCTTCCTGGTGAGAAGGCTCTATGTGTGTGATCCCACCACAGGACAGAAGCTCCAGCTGTACCCCAGCTCCTAGCTTGCCCTTCCTGGTGAGAAGGCTCCATGTGTGTGATCCCACCACAGGACAGAAGCTCCAGCTGTACCCCAGCTCCTAGCCTGCCCTTCCTGGTGAGAAGGCTCCATGTGTGTGATCCCACCACAGGACAGAAGCTTCAGCTTGTACCCCAGCTCCTAGCCTGCCCTTCCTGGTGAGAAGGCTCTATGTGTGTGATCCCACCACAGGACAGAAGCTCCAGCTGTACCCCAGCTCCTAGCTTGCCCTTCCTGGTGAGAAGGCTCCATGTGTGTGATCCCACCACAGGACAGAAGCTCCAGCTGTACCCCAGCTCCTAGCCTGCCCTTCCTGGTGAGAAGGCTCTATGTGTGTGATCCCACCACAGGACAGAAGCTCCAGCTGTACCCCAGCTCCTAGCTTGCCCTTCCTGATGAGAAGGCTCCATGTGTGTGATCCCACCACAGGACAGAAGCTTCAGCTTGTACCCCAGCTCCTAGCCTGCCCTTCCTGGTGAGAAGGCTCTATGTGTGTGATCCCACCACAGGACAGAAGCTCCAGCTGTACCCCAGCTCCTAGCTTGCCCTTCCTGGTGAGAAGGCTCTGTATGTGTCAAGCCAATCTTTGAATATACATCTACTAGCTTCAGTTTTTAACAGGTCGAATTCTAACTGACAGAGGTCAGTACAATGATACCCTTCATTCCTAAATTGTCAGAGCAATAGTACTGTACACCATCATTAATACAGTACTGCCAGTGTACAGTATTAATGCTGTTACACTCAATTCGATAACTTTCCATTTAGTTCATCTTTTGTTTCATTTATTCATGAGGTCAAGATTATGGAAATACACTTATTACTACTGATGATCTTTAAATACACACAAACTCTCATTCCCATAAATGGCCTCAAACTTGCAATCTTCCTGCCTCACCCTCCCTAATGTCCAAACATATCAAGAATTTTCAAATTGTAAAATGATCCTTTACCAATGTTACATGTAGTATGTCAATATTTTAAAAAGTTAAGTGAAATCAGATCCCAAGTTTCACTTAATATAACTCAAATCATCTGTAAAAACCTTTAGGATCTAAAAGATGTAAATAAAAATTATAGTCCATGCAGGACATTCTAAAAGCACAGTTTCACTTATTGACTCTGAGAGACTATTTGTAGATGCTATTCACATTTTATAATATTAAACTTTACTTACTTAACACCGTATCTGTCTCTAAACATAATATGATCCCTAAATGTGCGGTTGACATCAAGGTCTATTTGTCTGATATCAGGTGAACAACCCCGGGCTCTGTGCTTTAATTTCTGAAGAAGAAAAAGGGAAGAAAACAGATTTTTTAATGTAAATTACTTGTTGAAAGTCTATGATAAATAGTAAATTATGCTCATTAGAAAAACTTGATGGGGGGGTCGTAGAAAAATCATTCCCATGCTTTAAAAAAAACACAAAACCTTGGCAACATAAAAAGGCACACAAGGAAAACTTTTCTTTCCTATGTACTCTACTGCCAGTCCCTTCCATCATCCCTTACCTCCCTTTCCCTTCCATGGCATCAACAGTGAGGTTTCCATTTAGGGTAGGGAACTTTGAAGGGTTTGCATGACTCAGAGTGTATAAAATTTCTTCATGATTGAGTCTACTAGGTCTTTTATTTTTCTGTGCAATATTTTTGTTTCCTTTGGAGTTAATCATTTGCCTTGCTTCTTGATTTGCTTCATTTTCTATACCCTGGCAGCGAATTCAGTTCTACTGTATGTCACAGAGATTTCCGGTGAGATTTCAAAAGAACAGCCGCACCGTCTTGAAGACTCTCCCAAAGCAGCCAACTGCGCTCCTGCCTGGGTGGCCTGACATCAGGGCTACCGCTCCAGCTGGGCCCTCAACAAGTCCTTCACCATTTGTTGACACTTCCTTGGCTTTGTTCTGAGCTTGGGTCCCCCAGTTCCTGGGTCTCACATCTTGGCTTTCTTGGCTCTGAAGAAACACACTGTCCAGTAGCTACTGTGAATACCTAGGGATTTCAACTGATTGTTCACCTGCTTTAGAGATCTGCAAAGTGTTTCTTATTTAAAGGCACTGTTGCCAGGTGTGGTGGCACACGCCTTTAATCCTAGCACTGGGAGGCAGAGGCAGGCAGATCTCTGTGAGTTCAAGGCCAGCCGGGTCTACACAGAGAGCTCCAGGCCAGCTGGGACTAAAGGAAGACCCTGTCTCAAAAATACAAAACGAACAAATAAACAAACAAAAAGGCACTGTTTTACCGCCTTCAGGTCTCCTACATTGCGACTGGAATTCTGGTCTCTCTGTATGGCGTCTGTTCTCTGAAAGCTAGTGGGAGCTGTCCTTCATGTTTGGAAGCTTCTCATTTCTCTACTTCAGTTGAATCTATTTTCATCCACAGACTTGGACTCTTGATAGATCCTTTCAAACTTACAAGCTCATACACCTCTCAGCCCTGCAAAATTGTCTTTAAGATTTACTAATTCCTCTATCAATTTCATCATCCTCCCCTTCCATGATTCCATTTCCTTTCTGGATGTGATTATTGCAGTGTGGAATCTCCTAAGTAGTTATCTCATTTTTCTTGAATTCTCTATTAGTTCTCATAGCTAAGCTTTTGAATTTTATTTTCCGGAAAATTTCTTAAATTGTTATTTTCAATTAAGGTTTTCACTTCAATTATATTAAGTTCTTTGTTGTTATAGAATGGTCCTTTTTATAGCATTCTATACTTGTTTTATGGATGCAATATCTATTTCATTTCTCTAAAGATATTAACAACAATCTTTTAAATTCTCTTCTTATTCTATAGTCAGTTTTTTACAAGTACATTTTTCCATTTCTTTTTGTCTACCATGTAAGTCTCTTTCCTCAAATCACTACCAGTATTTTGTTGTCTGCTTTTATTTGAAAGTAAGATATTATACAATACTGCATGCAGAGGCAGGGTTCACGATGGTGGTCTCACTGCTAAGTGGGGATCCATGCGGACATTTGAAGTCTAGGTCTCTGGGTTTGTTTTCTTACTCTGGGATATATCCCAGAGAATTCTCTGCCCGGCACTTGTTGGGAACACAGGAACCTGGCTGCTAATGCCCTTAAGGAAGGATAGCCTGTCCAAAATTGGGAAGATTACATTTCTCTGCTTTTCTTGCAGCAGTCTACCCTTAGCAAAGCCACACCAGGCCCTGCTTCATATTCTCCCAGGAAGAAACCTACAGTCCTGGCCAGTGCTGTGAAGAACCTTGGGGGCTCCACCTGCTTCTCCCAGACTTTCAACCACTTCAGTATTCAGCTTCATCTTACAGAGAGAGGTACCTGCAGGTGGCGATGACCAAACCTTCTAGAGATGTGAGGTACAGATCCTGTGGCTCTTCCAGTTTCCTACCACTAGCACAGGGGTCAGCTTCCTCAGACTTGCTGTGTTTACTTAAATGCCTGCCTACACTCTGCTTCTCCAAAGTTGACAGCTGGTAACTCTTCTTCCATTTTCTTATCCCTTGTAGGTTTGCCTTTCTAAAAATTCTGCTGTCAGAGTTAGTAGCGTTTTAGGGGGGAAAGGAGCTAAAATTATAACTGTTTCTATCCCCACATTTAACCAGATAGAACATTAAAATTCCCAATAATTTGTACTTAACCATGCTTATATAGTCACATGTTAATACTGATCCATTTATTATGGGATTGATAATTAAAGTTTAATTTCTAATTTATGGTAAAAGGTAAACACCAGGCAGGTATGTCTAGAAGAAATGTGGGCCTGGCATGTATGTGTGTGCACATTATGCATTTAAGTTCTGAGGTGTGAATTCAGAGAAGGTCATCTTCTGTAGCTTTTTAAGATATCAGTAGGCTGGAGGTGTCCCCCCTGGTATAGCATTTCTCTAGCATGTAAGAGGCCCCAAGTTCCATCTCCAATACTGTAAAATTACCAAAATAAAACATGAAGAATAACCACAGTATGTGTCAGAGTTCTAAAGACAGAGGGAGATATTTAATAGTACTGCCAGAATCTTATAACCAGTAAAATTGTTATTTCTAATTACAGTGAACAAGACGGTATAAAAATTTAGCTTTAGGAATAGCACTCTATATGCATTTGGTCTTTTAATATCTTTTATTGTTAAGGAAATGACCAAAGACAGAGGTTCCACTTGCTCTACAGGCCTGGTAAAAAATGAGATATCAAAACATATCCATAATACCAGCTTCTCTAGAAGACATGAAAATGTATCATAACGTGGTGGCACATGCCTTTAATCCTAGCACTTGGGAGGCAGAGGCAGGAGGATCTTTGTCAGTTCAAGGCCAGCCTGGTCTGCAGAGTGAGTTCCAGGACAGCTGGGGCTACAGGGAGACCCTGTCTCGGGGGGGAAAAAAAAAAAAAAAAAAGAAAATCTATCACAACAAAGATCCTAGGGCAGAAGCAAACCCCAGTTAAGTGGGTAAAAAGGTATCAGGCAGAAATGTGATTTATTTACAAGATGCAATGAATCAAGCATATTTCTTAGTTCCCAAAGAAAAGGATTGGCAACCAGTTTCTACAGCTACCTCTTTGACTGGGTAGGTTGAGTGTCACAAATATTAAGATATGGATAAACAGTTTCTCTAAAAGAAATAGATCTAATGAACCCCTAGGCTGAGGGCAGCAGCGACATGGAAGGTATCTAGATGAAAGATCAGCAGCAGCTCTGTGGGGCTTCTCCCCGATCCCTGAGCCAGCCTTGCTCTACAGAAGAGTTGACTACCCACCATGGACCCACCCTCTACCATCTGTAAAGTATATGACTAAATACAAGAAAGACAGATAAAAACAGGGCAGAGCATCAGTTCAGAGCCAGAACTGCCTCAGTGAAAATTTACTTAATCTCACCAAGCTTGGGTTTTCTACTGTTAAATGGAAATGATAATGACAAGGAGCTAACAGAAGTAAAGCCTGCCTAATGTTATTATGCAAGAATTACAATAGCAGTTCCTACAGAGCCCTTAGACAATACCTGTACAGAAAGCACTCAACATCAGCTCTTCGTAAGGTAAACAGGTTAAGATGTTTCTAAAATACAGTAATATGAAGCTTTAAAATAAAACCAATCATATCTGAACTGGAGAGAAGGGATTAGAAAAGGTATTCCAAAGAGCCTGGAAAATTCCTCCTCCTTATTCTTCCCACAGAAGCACAGCCTTCCAGCCCAATCTTCTAGTCCATCGATTTCTTTTTCTCCTTTCAACTCAGCCCTAATTTTTTAGTATCTGCTCCATAGTAATCAGTTTCTATAAAATCACATCTCTTCCAAGACAACAACTTTTTGATACTGCACTTATCTTTTTTTTTTTTTTAAGATTAAGCTAATGATGAGGACATGCGCATTACAGCAGACCCTAAATCCAATGGTTAGTGTTCTCACTGGGGAAGAGAGACACAGATATACAGGGAAGGTCATGTGACAAAGGAGGCAGGGAAGGATCTGCATGGCTATAAGCCAAAGAAAACTAAGGATTGCTGGCAACCACCACCAGAAGCCAGCAAAGCGTGAGGAGGGATCCTTCCCAGAGCCCTGAGAGGCACCCCAGTGCTGCACACACCTTTAACTTCTGACTACTTNTTTTTTTTTTTTGTCTTTATTTCTTCTGACTTCTGTCCTCCAGAAGTATGAATGGACTGGTGTGGTTTTGAGTCATCCAGATTGTAGACCTTGACTCTAAGGGGCCTATGAATTATGGCATGCAGATACCAATACTCTGTATTTTCATTATTTTCCATGTTTATTGATTAAAACAGATACCAAGTAGCTGGGCACATGTTACTAAGTACCGGAGTTTGCTGTTTGTATGTTCTCTCAGGCATACTTCATTTTGAACGTGATATTAATTTGAAACTCTCATACCCTGAAACATATAGTTGAACTTTTAAAATCTTGTATTCACATAAAATTAGTAACTTATTAACTAGTACTTCTTATCTTTCATCTGACAAGATTTCACCTGAGTTCACAAATGAAAAAGAAAAATATAAGGAGACTAGAGTCCCTTTTACAATTGGTTGGGTTTAAACTATTAATGGCTTTTCTTTTTTCCTATCTGTTCCATTGTAATTCATTCTATTTATGTACATCTCCTAAGAAACACATCTTAAAACCTATGAGTTGAGTTCTTGGATGTAAAGTTGTTATTCCTCCCAAAGGTTAAAATAAACAGGTTTAGAAAGAGCATAGCTGAGATAACAAGGAAGTAAATTTAAAGAACTGTGTAATTTAAGGAAAGCATTACTGGCCATTCAGTCAAAAGTTTAACTTTTATTCATAAAAAGAAAATGGACATTTCATAATATTCTAAGAAACAAATTCTTTACTCAGTCTTATTGAACAAAAGAACCATATGTTGAATAAATTTAATCATACTGTTATTTCTACATACACTTTAAAAATGATACAAATCTCTTTATTAATATAAACAAGTATAAGCCACTTTTCCTTATGAATGGATCGCTGTTTGAACTGACCATTTACATATGTGAAAAACACTTGACTGTTGACAGTCTTATTGAAGTATTTACTGAAATCTAAGTAAACTGCAAATAAACAAAACAAAAATATTAAGCACGAAAATCTCAGTAGAATATAAACTGAATTTAATTCAAGTCATGATAAGAATATCAGATCACCTTAAAAGCTAAAAGAAGTCACTTTGCACTTAAACTTCAAAGTCGCTTTAGCTACTCACATTATAAAGGCCTCTTGTTTCTTCTTTCATTTTGGGGATCTCCAGAAGGAGAGCCCAGACTTCACCTCGAAGCTGGAGTGGGATCCCTTTGTAAATTCGTCTATTAAACTGATTAAAAGGAAACTAGAGGTTACAAACTGACAATGGACTAGAATAGTCCCTTTCATTGGTCTAATGAGTGTGCTAGTTTTTTTTTTATTTTCAGAGTATTCATGACAATTAATTGATAAACTCAGATTCTGTCACTTCTGTTTTTTTCAGACCCTAAAAAGGAAACAGACACAAAAGGGGGGGAAAAAAAAACCTATGTCAAGAATGCTGAGTAAATCGATATGCTATATACCACTACAACTCTGTCCCACGGAGACACAAGGGCAGAGCCAACATTCCTTCATAAGTTGTAAATATCTTATATATGCACTTCCTTATGATATACTGTCTACTCCCACTCCTCACCTAGGTGGTTCAAATAGCAAAAAGGTGGCCTCGTGCCAAAAGTGAATATCTTCATGGGGTATAGAAAGAATTGTCTAACTAACCCCTCTCCTACCATCATCTCCCTGGGGCCCTGTAGAATAGAGGGAGCTCCTTCCCAGACATGTCTGGCCTCAGTTAGCTCAAATGCCCACCTTAACCTTTGTCTCTTTCCAGCTGTTTTTGTCTGATCAAATAGGCATTAAACCTATTTGATCAGACAAAAACAGCTGACAAACCTCAATCAATAAAAGGCAAAGATCCCTCCTTGCCCCCTTCCCTGCTGTGTGGGGAATGCTACCCAGGACCTTGCATATTGCAGGCAAGTGCTCTGTCATTGTCCAATATCCCCAGTAAAAGACACTGTTTTTAAATGAAATTAGGCATAAGTAATCATTAACATCCTGGATCACTGAAATGTGTATTGTGACTACCCTAAGGACCTTAAGATCCTAAGGACATTAAATAGATTTAATGTGCTTCTCCACCTTCTTATAATCATATTTTCCTTCAAGTCTATTCAACATGATACAGAAATCTACTAAGGTCATTACAATGTGGTATATAGTAACACTCTGAAATTTAAAAAAAAAAAAAAAATGTCCAAACAAGGACATGATTAACAAATTATGGCAGGAGCCTCTAAGGAAAGTTTAGGGTTTTACTATTTTTCCAATTTTGCAGTATTTGCAGATATATAATGAGTTATCTAGGAGATGGAGATCAAGTCCAAACATTAAATTCTATGTTTTATATACAAATACATAAGTCTGAAGGTAATTTGTATGTGTATGTATATGTGTGCATACCTATCATTGTATGTGTGAGGAAGGATGCATGTGTATTTGTGTGAGAGCACACAAATGTGCTTATGTATGCACAGGCCAGAAGACAACCTAGGTGTCATTCTCAGGCACTATCTACCTTTGTCTTTTGAGACAGGATCTCTAACAGATCTGGTACTAAGTACGTTAGGCTGGTTTACCAGGAAGCCATAGGGATCCACTTGTTTCTACTTCCTCACAGCTGGAATTATAAGCAGAAGCCACCACAAGCCCAGCACCTGAAGGTCATTTTATTTTGTATTTCTAGTGTTTTGATTGTGATCAGGTGTGGAACTGCCCACTTGTAACGTCATGTGAGTGCAACACAAGTCCTGGATTCTAGAGCATTTCCGATTTCAAATTTCACATAAGGATGTTCAACTTATAACATTTTAATGTTATGGCTAAAAAAAAAATCAAGTTACCATAGTTAAAAGAAAGAAGACAGGAAAATTCCAGGTAGAAATAAAAAATTCAATGGTTCCTATGTTCCAAACCTCACAGGAAAAAAAAAAAAAAATCCAACAGTTCATGCTATTCCAGAGCTAAATAAAAGGAGTGAAAAAAGAAACATTGACAGGGAAGGTCATGTGACAAAGGGGGCAGGGAAGGATCTAGGGCCTAGTTTAGGGTCTCTCTGCCACCTTTTTGCTATTTGAACCACCTAGGTGAGGGGTGGGAGTAGACAGTATATCATAAGGAAGTGCATATATAAGATATTTACAACTTACAAAGGAATGTTGGCTCTGCCCTTGTGTCTCTGTGGGACAGAGTTGTAGTGGTATAGAGTTTTAAAAACGAGAGCTTTCCAAACAGCTTGTCAGTCCATCCAGCTAGAGGAAGTCATGGTAAAGACCTCCATACACACATCTGGCCAGAGCAGTCAAGCACTGTAGGTGCCACCCTGTCCAGATCTACTAGGAGGCATCTGCAGGGATGACTGTCTCTTACATAGACATACAATTCTGACAGGAAACCAGAGATGATTTAGAGATGATGATGTGGTGGGGGAGGGCAATGAATCTTCTGTGGGGTCACTTATTTATCCAACATGGGGCACCTCTAATCCTGAGAATGTATTAAAGATAATGAGGAAAGGAACTAACTCTATACCTATACCATAGTACTAACTAACCTCAAATCAAACCGAGTATTTATTATATAGAGGAAACTATTTTAAGCTATTAGCTCATTTATCTCATTTACTTATGCCAACAACTTAACTGTACATATATGGTAAGTAAATTATAAAGAAGTTAAATAAATTTCCCAAAGGCAAACCCCCAAAACTGTTAAAACTATTTGAAATTCTGAGGGCTGGAAAGATGACTCAGTCAGGAAAACACCTGCTGCACAAAGCATGAGGGCCCAAGTTCAGGTCACCAGCACCTACAAAAAACACGGAAGGCCATGTGCTGTAAATTCAGCATTGAGGAAGCAGACAGGAGAATCCCTAGGGCTTGCTAGCTAGCCAGCCTAGTCAAACTGCTGAGCTCCAGAGTCAGTGGGAGAGCCTGTTTGGAAAAAAAAAAAAGCTATAATACTAGTTTTCTATCAAATACAGTATTAAACTGACTCCTAATGACTTATATTCAAGAGTTTTAAAAACAAGAGCTTTCCAAACAGCTTGTCAGTTACTAATATGAACTCACAACAATGGTGACAGTATGCATTAAGGCCCATGCAAGCTCAGATCAGACAAAATCCCAGCATAGACATGGGAAAGTGGATAAGAAACCCCAACCCAACCTACAGAACTATTGGTTGCTGGAAAGAAGAGCCAGTCTCTATCATGGATGTGACTCTCAGTAAGTTGACCAGGCTCCAGTGGATGGACTCACAATGGAAGACAACTGGGGACACAATTTAAGACTCTATAGGCCATATTATATATAACAGTGCATAGTACAGGGGACAGTGAGGGTAGGTGTGGATGGGGGAAATATGAAAAATAGTAAACTATATTGTATGAAAATCAAAATAGTTCAGTAAAAAACTTAAAGATAAAGTGAGGGCTGGGGCTGTAGTTCAGTGCTTGCCTAGCATGGAAGAGGCCCTAGGTTTAATTTTCAGGATCACCAAAATAAACAAAAATGAAACAAAAAAAAATGGAAATCAACTGAGGTTGCCTACAGGTGACTCAAACTGCAGGAGAGGTTGGCAAACACTATACCATCATACAAAAGGACTACAGCACGAGTGGATTCTGGCGTCACTGGGGGTCCTGGAACCAACCCCGATGATACCGAGGATGACTGTGCTTGACTTACTTATGCTACACATTTCTCCTCTTATCTTTTCAACTATCACAGTTTTGAAAATTTTGTAAAACAAAGTAGAAATTATCCAAGTAGTGCTTATTCACCAAACAGCAGTGTAGTTTACATCTGCTGATCCTTCAATGAACAAAGTATCATTTGCTAACAGCAGTAGAGTTTACATCTGTTGATCTTTCAATTAACAAAGTATTATTTGCTATTTTCTATGACAACCCTGTGAAGTAAACATAGTAGGTATTTTACACCTACAAGGAAGGAAACCAAGGTACAGACAAGCGGCTGGTCAGGTAAGAGTTCTGTTTTCTTAGGGCCTAGTTTAGGGTCTCTCTGCCAAATCCCACTGTTTCCTAGAAATGACAATTTTATTAAACTTGCAATAGAAAGTGAGAGCTGACTGTCCTTGGTTCATAAAAAGAGCAGCATTCATCTATTTTAAAAATCAAACTGTAATAAAACTTGATTTGTGATCAATACTTAATAGGGACTATGGCTACAAACATGAAAGATCTGTAAGGCTCATAGTATAGTTCGGAAAATGAATATGTAGGCTGATAATTATAATTAAAACGGGCAATCCTTTCTTTTTTTAAATAGCTTTTATTTATTTTTTAAATTTATTTATTATTTTTTACGTGTACGAGTGTACTGTCTGCATGTAGGTTGGTGCACCCATTTCGTGCAGTGCTGCAGAGGTCAGAAGAGGGTGTCAGATTCCTCTGGAACTGGAGTTAAAGACAGTTCTTAGCCGCCATGTGGGTGCTGGGAATTGAACCCAGGTCCTCTGCAAGAGCAGTCGGTGCTCTTAACCGTTGAACCATCTCTCCGGCCCTAAAACAGGCAATCCTTTCTACCACAATACAACCATATATACTAACTGCTTGCTGGCTGAGCTGAGCATCACACCCAGCTAGAGGAAGTCATGGTAAAGACCTCCATACACACATCTGGCCAGAGCAGTCAAGCACTGTAGGTACCACCCTGTCCAGATCTACTAGGAGGCATCTGCAGGGATGACTGTCTCTTACATAGACATACAATTCTGACAGGAAACCAGAGACGATTTAGAGATGATAATGTGGTGGGGGAGGGCGATGAATCTTCTGTGGGGGCACTTATTTATCCAACATGGGGCACCTCTAATCCTGAGAATGTATTAAAGATAATGAGGAAAGGGAGGAACTAACTCTATACCTAAGAGTTGGGGAATATTTCTTTTAGAGAAAATGGCAATAAACTCATCAACTGGTGGGTGTGTGTATGTGTGTATGTGTGTGTGTGTGTGTGTGTGTGTGTGTGTGTGTGTGAATGTGCCAAGAAGGAGAAACGAAGCCGGGTACAGGGCGATGACTTAAATAGTAATAATATTAATAACATTATTCAGTCAATAATGTGTTTCTAAAATCAATTTAGTCCATGTGTAATATTCTTTAAGAGGTACAGACCATTAGTGTCATATCAATTTTACAAATTAGAAAACTAAGATTCAGAAATTTAAGTATTTATTCAAGTAAACTATAATCGAAATTCAAATTCAGAGCCATGGAGGCTCAAGTCTGATATCTCAATACTCAGGAGGTCAACCTAGGCTAAATAGTGAGTTCCAAGCTAGCCTGGACTACAGAGTGAAACACCATCTTTAAAAAAAAAGTCAAACACCAGGAGTGGTGGCACACACGTTTAATCTCAGTGCTGGGCTGGAGAGATGGCCTAGCGGTTAAGAGCGCCGACCGCTCTTACAGAGGACCCGGGTTCGATCCCCAGCACCCACATGGCGGCTGAGAACCGTCTGAAACTCCAATTCCAGGAGAACTCCAGTTCCAGGGGAATCCGAGACCCTCTTCTGACCTCCGCGGCATTGCACGACACGGGTGCACAAACTTGCATGCAGACAGTACATTGATACACATACAGAAATAAATAAAAAAATTAATAAAAAAAATTTTTTAAAATAATCTCAGTGCTTGGGAAGCAGAAGCAGGTAGATCTCTGTGAAATCAAGGCCAGCCTGATCCACATAGTGAGTTCCAGGCCAGCTGGGACTACAGGAGATCCTGTCCTTAAAAAAAAGGTCACTTTCAGTTAGCCTGACATCAGAACCTATCCATAATCCTAACAACTATGATATAAAACCTCTATATACTGAATTTTAACAATTCTATATTCCTATTAAAGTATCACTTTAAAACCTCTTTAAAATTTATTTTATGGAATATACACTATCTTTTCAAAAAGGTTTTCTGAAACTTATCTTTCAATTCTAGTATTTCTGTTCATTTCTCAAGAAAATTAAGTAGGCTATTCAGTCTTGAACACATATTAGACTAAAAAAAGAAATCTATTAACAAAAAAGCCAAACAAATGGCTCTCTACAGTATACTACTACCTGCAGTGAGCTCAGAGCAGTGAAAATGCACCCGCACCACCATCTCTGTAGCTGCTGCGTCACAGCTCAGCCCATCAAGTTGGCCTGGAATTTGTAAGACTTTAAAAACGCAAGTATATGGCATGGCAGCCAAGTTGAGTCCCCTGCACTGTCTGCCTTCGTCTCCTCTCCTATCTTTCATCACACCCTGGTGCTCCTTTGGCTCTGATTTCAAACAGCACTGTCTCCCAAATCTGGGTGGGAAACACTTTCCACTGTTCATGAAGTCCCACTGCCTTTCATAACTCCATTCTGTCTCAAAAAATAAATAAGCAGGAGCTGGAGAGATGACTCAGCTCTTAAGAGCACTGGCTGCTCTTGCAGAGGACCTGAGTTCAGTTCCTAGCACATGCATGATGGCTAACCACCACATGTAACTCCAGTTCCTGGGAACCTGATGCTCTCTTCTGACCTCTGCAGGCACTGCACAACACAGGTACACTTACATACATGCAAGAAAATACTAATATACATAAAATTAAAAACATTAAATAAAATAGTAAAAAAAAAAAAAAACCAAGTAGCAACAACAACAAAATAAGCAAGCCACGCCCCACTGTCTGTGGGGGAGGCAGACAGTCACTACACCAACACAGGCAATAGGACTCTCATGGAAACTTTCATTAAAGTTTCAGTTCTGAAACTCCAAATATATCGTCCACTAAATGTATATTTTTATATCAACTCTCTCAGCATTATTATTATATAAATAAGGACTCTGGAGAGAAAACATACCTACTTTTCTTTGGAAGAGCTCCCTCCCCCAGCCACCAAAAATCAATGGTAATTTTTTTACCTATGTACCATTTAAAACAAGGTATGAATTGAAAGCAATCATTCTTTTAGAAGGTGCATTCTATTTCACACCAAATTGGACCATATATATCATCAAATGATTCCACTATTATAGTTATGGGAGAGTGCTTTAAAATTATACATCAAAGAAATAGTTCTGTTAAAATCTCTCTTAATGGGAACTGCATTAGCCAGAGTTGCTATCAGAGAAATAGTTAGCAGAAGTACCTGTCTTTACAGAGACTTACTTCCTTACTTCAACAGACAGATGTATCCTAGAGAAGAACATAAAGCCATGTGATTCTACAAATATTTTATTAGACTGAATGTGAGACTAAAGTGTAGGCGCAATGCTTCAAAATTTATCCTACAATTACCACTTGAGCAATTTTTCTACAAAGGCAAAAGGAAAAAGAGTTGTCAACTCTAGGCCAATCTGAGAGACAGCATGCTATTAAACAGGAGTACAAAAGTTGTATCTAATTTTCCACTTTGAAATAATTTCTCTTAAAAACATCTTGAGTTCTAAAACCAATGCTAAAACAACAACAAAAAACAACACAAAATGAACTCACTTTTGTTTAATATACAGTAGTAGGAGTTTGACTTTAAAATAAGCATACTCAGGATGCTCAAAAAGGGGGGGAAAAAAATCAACCTCAAAAGATACCTCAGAACCCAATAAGTTAAATAAGTTTCACATGATGTAAGAGCCCTCTTAAAAATTCATAGCACCTATTATAATATTAAAAACTGAGGAGTCCTACAATATAGAAACCTTGAGTGACTTTGTTTAGCTCTGGAAACAGAATTAAACTACTGAAACTGCCTTTCACAAGCAGCACATCTTCACTACACTGAGTAGCACCAGTCTGAGTGCTTTTTTACTGTTAGCTTATTTGACCCTTATAACAACTCCTAAAAATAGGTACTATTGTTACTCCACGTTTCAGATGACCATGCTATGTCAGACAAAAGTAAGATATCTTCTCCAAGGTCATATAGATAATAAGTAGCTAACTGGAGTTTGAACTTAGAATATTTCATCTAGTTTTTTTTTTACCTTCTCTTAACCTCTAGGATACATTGTTTCTATGTCAGACCTATTTAGAACCCAAAGAACTGATACTCTACAGAATTATTGCTGGCACATATAATAGGTCCTACTGATACAAGTGAATGGAGGTGATTTCATAGAAAAATGCGCAAGGAAGCATGGGCCAGAGAGATGACTCAGTGGGGTAAAGACACTTGTTTCAAAGCCTGACGAGTTCAATCCATAGGACCCACATGGTGAGGGGCCAGTTGTCCTCCGACCGCCACATGCACACTGTGGCACACACATGCTCCCTCCAACTATATAAATGTGATTTAAAATTTATGTAATTTAAAAATTAAAGCATAAGGAAAAAAAAAAACCTAAAAGTTAAGACCTGTGTTTTCCTGTAAGACTACATAAAATTTATTATCTTTAAAAATTTATTGTCCAACGTTCTACAAACTCCTTACATCAGTAGCTGTCTATACTAGACTAGGCACAATGTGAAATAGTTTTTGTGCATTAAGCCTTCACCCCTCTGAAATGAGCACAATTCTTGATATTTTAAAGATGAAGGAACTAAGGCTTAGATGCCAGTAATTTGTAAAGCATGAAGTCAAAGCCACTTTCACAGTATGAACACAGCACTACTTTCCATATTCCTCTTGACTTCTACACTGACAGGAGGAAGACCATGGGATAGAGCTGCCATCCTTGATTCAAATCAAGGCATCAACAGTAGTATGTGGCTGAACTACAACTACTGTGTTTTTCACCCAGTTTTTTGTTTGTTTGTTTGTTTGTTTTTACTATGAGAGTCCCAGGGTAATGGGCCTGCCATAAATCCAAACCCGGCACGCACTCAGTTGTTTTTGTTGTTGTTGTTGTTTGTTTGTTTGTTTAATGTCACTTTCATTTAAGAATGTCCCTGATACAATAGTAGAAAACAATAATTAACTTTCAATTCTTAAGTACAGGTACATTAATGTGCTGACTGATGAATTGGGAAGAATAAAGAGCTTCTGTTGCTGAAATATGATGACTGCCTCAGAAAAGGGACTTATAAAAAAAGGAATAACAATTTGAGCCAACTGCTTTTTCTCACAGAATAACAGACTAACCGCTGTTCAGATTTTGGGGCAGTATTTGGCAGATACCCTCTCAAAATAAATGCAATGAGACTATCACTTAAATGAAAAGAGTCAATGCTGTATTTGCTGCCACTGAGAATATTTGGCATTTCAAGCAAAATTAGAACTTTGGAAAGCATGCTACAGTACATGTGTGATGGTCAGAGGACAACTTCATGGAGTCTCTTCTCTTTTTCCACCTTTACATGAGTTCTGGGGTATCAAATTGCTTAGCAAGCACCTCTACCCATTGAGGTATCTTGTGGTGATCTTAGTGGACTTGAGTTTTAATTTGGGGGATGGTTCCCTCCTTATACCCTTTTACATGCTTTAAAACTTAGCATGAACTTGATGCAGAGCAAAAAAGGTGTAGGGGGAACTTGCTGGAAACTTTGGGAAAGAAGATTACTCCTACTTCCAGGAAAGTGTTCAAAGGCCAGCACTGTCTCTTTCTGAGCAATGTGGTAGATGGCTATAAAGCCTGGAACTGCTGAATGACTCTGACCCCAAGGGGAAGCCAAAGGGGAGGTAAAAGAAACTAGAACACAGACCAACTAACTGAGCAGCTGAACTTGATCACTCCTTACCTCTGGACTATCCAATACAGCCTCTTAATTGCTATAACCCATCTGAACTGTTACTTCTAACTTAAAGATTTCTAAGGTAAGGCATTCTGTTTCCTTAGACTAAATTTTCAAAATTAAATATGACTATAACATTCAGGTAAGGTAACTGAAGGAAAACTCTTACTGTGAAAACCACATTGAATTTATATAGCTTCATATGGAAATAACCTTATTTTAAATTACCTTTTCAGTATTCTTGTATTTTTCCCATCCTTTTAGCATTTTCAGCCATTTGGCAGTTCTTTCAATTTCCAGGTGTTTTTGCTAAAACAAAATTGAAAGCTAGTGTTATTGTTTGTAGCTTCTTTACTTACAAATTACAAGGAGAAGAAAAAACAAACCCAAGGCTTCTTTTAAAAAACTACTATATTAGAAAGCAAATATCCTATATGCTTTATTTCTAAGTTGGATAATATTACATTTGCATCAATGGTATTGAAAAGCCAATGCTAAGAGTTATAGGGGATACATCACTTGAGTAACAACAGGAAAGGGCCTGTTTGTATTTCCTAATACTTTAAAGCTAATCATGGAAAATTTTGTGTACAGTACAAAATTTCTTTAAAAGGAAATTTTAATATATTTGAAATATTTACAAAGCAACAAAAATCAAACTACAAAATTCAATTCTCTTTTATCTAATTTTACTGAAATTTACAGCACATTAATGTTTCTGGTGGCTAAGTTGGATTTTTAAAGAATTATTTCTTGTGTGATTAACACATAACTAGCCCTATGCTAGAGAAAAATTATACAACAGCAAGTCATAGTTGTCACCCAATGGATAGTCCCTTTGTTCAGACATAGAAAGACATGTGGCAAGTGTTCTGAAACAGACAGAAAGCAGCTAGTGGCAACGTCACATGGAAGGACCAAAGAGAAAATGAATGGTACACGAGGCACCGAAACAATACTCAGGATTTTATCTAGTGTGACACTGGAACACATGAGCCTCTGGGATCACTCAGCACTCAAGAAGAAGCTTCAGAAAGGAAACATCAGGAGACAAGCCTGGCAAGGTGACACGGGTCCTGTATGTCACAGAAAACTGAAATCTGCAGCAAAGCCAGGGAATAAAGAAGGTGAGAAAGAAAGACTGTTCCTCTTTTTTGGTTTTCAGGCAGAGAAATATTTTCTTGCTAAGTATTTGAGCCTGAGAATATAATACATATATGATCAAAAAAGCAGTGGAAATAGAGACGACCCAAGGATGTATGCTCCCTAAAATCCCAGGAGGCAGGTCTGGAAGTAACAAAGTAGATGCAAAGGGCTTAAGGGACAGGGCTTGTACGGAAGGGCAGAGGAATTCAGAGTAGGCAGATGGGCTGCAACACCAACACTCAGCCAGGATCTCTTCTGTCTCCAGCTGCCATGCTGTCTTCTTTCTTATCCAGGCAATCCTACTTCCTGGAAGAAAACTATGGCTCCATGCTGACTGGCTTCAATCCAGCCTCCAACAGGCAGGCATTATGTTGGCAGACGGCACACACCCACCACTAATAATTTTAGCTCTAAAACCCCAAGGGAAATCCTGAATTTATGAAAAACCCTTAACTAGTGAGAATATTTTTTACAGAATTTACTTTTAGGTATATTCTTTAAACTCTTAACTTTCTAAGTCTTTAAATTTCTGATGAGTTTTTCATAATAAAAGATCTCTTGTGAGCAAAAGAACTATAGTTGCCATTTTTCAAGAAGCTGAGCACAATCTTCATTGTATTATTACTGATAAAATGTTGCAGATGGTTCCAGAAATATGTTCAATTTTAAAACCAGTGGGGCACTGAAATCTAATTAATGTTTCTGCTAAATGGGACTTTAGAGAAGGCCAGGCTGTGAAAAACCTCAAGGTTGATCTAAGTTGAGTTTGGTAATTTTTTGTTCTTCTACATTTCTTCCCCTGACTACCAACAGGAAAACACCAAGGTACTGAAGTCCACCCAAAAGTGTAGTGCACATTCTGCAGGGACACCTCTGCTGAGGTCCAACAGGTCTCTTGTTAGCTTTGCTAGCTTTCATTTTCATGATTATCGATTACCAACAAATCACTTTAGGAAGCAGCCACTCTTTTTCTTTAAGATATACTTTTGTAAATGAATGTTTATTATTTGTTGATTGTAAGTGCTATACATTCTCACACTGCAAGGACAATACACACACACATACACACACACACACATACACACACAATTTCAAGAACCATTAAGTGTGCTTTTCTTTCTTCTATACATAATAAATTACACCTTGGATAAACAAGTTTCTAAGAATTTAACCTTAAAAATCAGTATTTCAGGCCAGTTTAAATGTTGACTCCAACATCCTATCATTTCAGCTATACCAGAATTCAAAGTATTTCCCTCCAAAACTAATTCACAGCTCAAATATACTTTTATATATAAAAAGTATATATATTTATATACTTTCAAGAAATATATTGAAACTATCTGTTCTAACAGTTTGAAGTAAGAAGTAACTGAAACTATACAAGTGTGAACTAGTGGTTACGGAGCAGCAACTTGCCATATATCCAACAACACCAAGATAAAAGTGGATATAATTCTTCTGCATGATCCCTCTGTCTTGTTTCTGTCCTGTCATTTGTTCCATTCAAGTACACTATTCCTAGAAAAAGCAATGGCTCCCTACTGACCCTTCTGCCTTCAGTGCGGGCCTCCACGCTGCTACTGCAGCATGTGCATAGCCCCACTTGAAACTTCTTCGGTGGCTTCCCACTGTTCCACAAAGTGCAAACCTTTAACACAGCATAAATGATGGCCCTTCAACATGGCCCCACATCACCTCCAGTTTCATTTGCTACTTTTATAATCTGTCCATCCAGAGCGGCTGGTTATTGTCACTCCTCTTTGACCAAGGTTTGACATTCACCTGCCTGTGGGCACACTATTCCTAGGGCCAGGGTCCTGGCCTGAATAGAGAAGGTGATAGTAAACTGGGTGTGGTGCTGCATGCCTTAAATCTCAGTGAGTTGAAGGCCAGCATGCCTGGTTTACAAAGTGAGTTCCAGGCCAGCCAGGACCACACAGTGAGGTCTCAGCATTCGTCTCTTCTGCTTCCTGCAGATGCAATGTGACCTCATGCTCTTGCCGCCCTGACTCCAAGCTGTGACAGGCTGTGCCCTCAAACTGTGAGCCAAAAGAAGCCTTTCAGCAGGGTGTGGTGGCACACGCCTTTAATCCTAGAGGCAGAGGCAGGCAGATCTTTGTGAGTTCAAGGCCAGCCTGGTCTACAGAGTGAGTTCTAGGACAGCTGGGGCTACAGGGAGACAAAAAAATAAAGAAGAAGAAGAAGAAGCCTTTCCTGCCATAAGTTGTTTCTGTCAGGTATTTTGTCAGAGCACTATAAGAAGAGTAACTAACATACCTTCAAAAATCTTATGCAACTTCTCAAGATCCAGGTCAAATGTCTCAATGTTCTAAGCTAAATCAATTATTCCCTGAGCTTTCAGTGGCAGGGACCAAGGACTCAGCTGGCCTTGATTCAAATCAGTTTTGTCTCTTCCTATTTGTTTCACTTAAGGCAAATTACTTGGGTCTTCTCTGTCTTAGTTCTCTGATCTACAAAATGAGAGTGACCACAGTTATTGCTGCACCCAACACTTGCATTCTAGCTAAATGCTCAAATCAGAGTATGAACTCCTAATCACAAAGGCCATAGCACATGTTTATCTTCTAATTTCATTTCTTAAAGCAAATAACATCTTACATAGTTCACACGAGGGAAGACAAATAAGCAGCAATGTGTAATAACTACTAGCATCCTGTGATCTGAAAGAAGACAGGTGGGAAAGAGGATGAATATAAACAATTACTTTACACACCACTTTGACCACTAGAATACAGAAATAACCAGAAGCAAGCTATGGCAATGTCCTTCATGTAGTGTAATGAAAATGGTGTCATACTACCATACTGACAAACACTTTTCAAAGTGCTACCAAATGGTAGAACTCCTGATGTTAGAAGCCTATATAAAATTGACCACATTGGTTTTATATACACACATCCTTCTTTTCTTAATTTTCATTTTGTAGTATTTCAAACTTACACAAAACTAAAGAATACTACACCATATGCTTACAGTTGCTTCATGAAAATCTACCAAATATTAACCTTTTGCTAGTTTATGTTCCAGGTTATTTTGTGGTTAATCCACTAGAAAAAATCACAGACATGAACACTACATGTCTAAATATTTCCAAGCATGTATCCCTTAAGAGAGAGAGAGAGAGAGAGAGAGAGAGAGAGAGAGAGAACGCTTTATCCTAATCACTGTACCATTCTTATACCCAAGAATTTTTTTTAATTATTTATTTATTTATTTATTTATGGTCTTTTTGAGACAGGGTCTCCCTGTAGCCCCATCTGTCCTGGAATTCACTCTGTAGACCAGGCTGGCCTTGAACTCACAAAGATCCGCCTGCCTCTGCCTCCCAAGTGTTAGGATTAAAGGCGTGTGCCACCACGCCCAGCTAATACCCAAGAATTGTTAAATTAAATCATTAATATCTCATAGTCCATACACCAAAGTTCTTATTTGTTGCCCCAAATGGTAGTCTATGGATTTGTGGCAGCGTTGGGAACTGAACTCAGTGTCCCACATGTTGACCATACCTATGTCATAAAACCTCCATTAAAATCCCTCACCTATGGGGTTTGAACACCTTCCAGGTTGGTGGTGACATGGAAGTGTCAGGAGGGCATCATACTCAAGGAGGGCAAGGAAGCTCTGTAATGCTATACTTTGCCTCATGCATCTTCCATTTGGCCACTCTTGGGTGATTTCTTTTTTAAACAAATGGGTAACAGCAACCGTAGCAATTCCTTAAGTTCTGTAAGCTGCTCTAGAAAACTCAAACAATGGGAATCTCGTATGTACACACCATAGGTCAAAATTACCTGGCTTTTGATTTGTTTTTGACATGGGAGCAGTCTGATGAGAACTGAGCTGTGAGTCTGTACTAAATACCCAAGAATTTCTTGGTATATAAGAAAAAACTCAAACGTATTTTGGAGTTGTGTAGTATTCAGTACGACGTAAAGTATGAGAATACTAAAAACAGTCTGGTCTTTCCTGTCTCATCCCAGTAGGATGCATGAGTAAAGAAGCTGATAGGAGTCACCCATGCAAGATTTCACCAGCAGAGGTCAGGAGAGAACAAGAAATACTGGAAAGAACAGGTCTGTTTTTACAGAACGCCTTGATACTGGAAAAGTTATGGTCATATACTGTGAAATTTCAAGCCATGTAAAATTAAGGTATAGTTTTTAGAAGAAATAAAAGGGGGCTGACAAGACAATTCAACAAGTAAAGATGCTTATCTGCTGCCAAACTGACAAATGAGCTTGATCTCCAGGACCCACAGGGGAAGGAGAGAACCACCTCCCTTAAGTGGTCCTCTGACCACCGCATGAGCACAATGGCATGCGACCTCCCCCTTCAAACACAAATATAAACAAATAATTTTTAAAAAAATAAAAGGCTCTAATAGTCTAAATATCATGCAAAATAGCTTTATCTATGAAAATTTGTCATTTTATATAACTTTTTCTCCTCATTAAAAACATCAATAAGCTCAAAGAAACAATATAATCCATTATTGCCATTTTTCTCTACAGAGCAAATATAATGAATGTTTATTTGCTTAAATACCTATTTAGGGGAAACCAAAGGACTTTTCAAACACCAAGTTAATCCTCTTATGAGGAAGGATTACTATCCCTATTTTAAATGGCTAACTACCTCCTATAAAACAAAGCATAGGCAGAGTGAGAATGACTCAAAGCCACAATCAGTTCATTATGTATCATTCTTCTAAAGTGGCAAAAAGCACACATTTGTAGACTATAGACTTTAGCAAGGCAGTCATTTCTCCCCGACTCTCATTCAATGAAGAAAATATGTAAGTTTTTATCATCTTTCTAGCCTTTAATCCTAGGTACATGCTACAGAATATATATATATATAAACTTATCCTCAAAACAGAAAACCTACATGGAAATCTGATAAACTAAAAAGTTTCCAGCCTTATGACAGCTTTGCATTGAGTCTAATTCTTGCTCCACTTTTAAATGCTATTAAAAAAGAAAAAAAAGCGGGCTGGAGAGATGGCCTAGCGGTTAAGAGCACCGACCGCTCTTACAGAGGACCCGGGTTCAATCCCCAGCACCCACATGGCGGCTGAGAACCGTCTGAAGCTCCAATTCCAGGAGAACTCCAGTTCCAGGGGAATCTGAGACCCTCTTCTGACCTCCGCGGCGTTGCACGACACGGGTGCACAAACTTGCATGCAGACAGTACGTTCATACACATACAGAAATAAATAAAATAAAATAAAAAATAAATAAATAAATAAATAAAAAAGAAAAAAGAAAAAAAAGGGGCTGGAGAGATGGCCTAGCAGTTAAGAGTGCCGACCACTCTTGCAGAGGACCCGGGTTCAATCCCCAGCACCCACATGGCGGCCGAGAACCGTCTGAGGCTCCAATTCCGGGAGAACTCCAGTTCCAGGGGAATCCAACACCCTCTTCTGACCTCCGCGGCATTGCATGGCACGGGTGCACAGACTTGCATGCAGACAGTACATTCATATGCATACAGAAATAAATAAAATTTAAAAAATTTTTAAAAGAAAAAAAAGGCAGGCTCTAAGATGGATCAGCAGGTAAAGCCACATTGCTACCAAGCCTAACAGCCTGAGTTCTATTCTCCATAACCCACACGGTGGGGGAGAAAAAACACTCCTATCGGTGTCCTCTGACCTTCGCATGTGCACTGTAGCATGGACATACAAGCATACATGCACGTATACCCCAAATAAATGGGGAGAGGATTTAAAAAGCAGGCCATAAAATAAACACTAGTGCGATTTATGTATGAAAGGAGTCTATGGAAGAAATCTCAGAACAATCTCAATAAAGAACTGACAAACACACAATTATGTTCTGCTCTAAAATAAATTATTATTAAGGCATACATAGATCGTTTTTTAAAGAATGATTTTATTTACTTTTATTTTATGTTTTTTTTAATGTTTATTTTATGTTTTTAGGTTTTGCCTGCATGTGTATAAGTGCACCACATGCATGCAGTGCCCACGGAGGCCAGAAGAGGGTGTCAGATTCCCTGGAACTGGAGTTAGGCACGATTGTTAGCCTTCATGTGGGTGCTGGGAATCAAACATGAGTCCTCTGGAAAAATAGCAAGTGTTTTTAACTGCTGAGCCATCTCCCTAGCCCCCAAAGATCACTGTTTAGTGATTTTTCTATATTAAATTCTATTTTAAAAATAATTAATAACATCTATATTAAAAACAACTAATGGAATCACAAAGATATATCACGTCAATGCTTAAGACATTGTAAAGATGACAACAGTTAAGAGATGAACTAACTTGAACAAAAGTTATTGCCACTTCTATCATTAGTACACAATGTGTATATTAAAAGTAACTAATGGGGGGGGGGGTGCTGGAGAGATGGCCTAACAGTTAAGAGCACTGACTGCTCTTACAGAGGACCCAGGATCGATCCCCAGCACCCACATGGCACCTGAGAGCCGTCTTTAACTCCAGTTCCAGGGGAATCCAACACCCTCTTCTGACCTCCAAGGCATTGCATGACATGGGTGCGCAGACCTATATGCAGACAGTACATTCATACATATACAAGAATAAATAAAAAATTTTAAAAAGTAACTAATGGAATACAAAGATAAAACCATTTCAATGCTCTACATATAGGCTCTTCCTACTTACTGGTTACATTCCTTTGAAACTTGAGCCAAGGTTTTTTGTAACCTGCTCATTGATAAATGGCCATTTATGGTAAGACTGATAAATCCCAAGAGGGCTCTTGATCCTCAAGGATAGTAGTTAATTCAAAGGGATGATTATTTCTGCTCCAGGGAGTTATTTATTTCAGCATTCAGTTATGTTTTATATGTAAGACATTTGACAACTAAGTAAAACATCTTTGGACTGGACAGGCTTTTTGCCAAACCCATGCAAAACATCTCTGAACATCTGGAGAGATGTGGTCATCTAGAACTTATACTTGCAAGGACACTTCCAAGTATTGAAGCCTTGGTGCTTCCTAATGTCAGGAGACTCTATTGACCACATTAGAAAGTTATTGGCATCCCTTTGTCAAAGAGTTATAAGGCCCCAACTAGGATATCTCCAAGCATATGTGTCTATGCCCATTGAGTAACTTGTTATAATCTTTAATATTTGTTACTGTTTATCTTTTATTGCTAGAATTAAAAGGAGACTTCTAGACGACCCACCAATCCATTGTAAGAGTCTGACATGTCACCTCAGAGGAAAAAAGAAAAACTGTATCTTCTCTCTCTCACTCTCCCTCACCCTCCCCTCCAAAGCCCAGGGACTCTCCAGGAAGAGGTGGGCATGTCAGATTGTAAGGGCCAAGGAGGGGGATGAATTGTGAGATCATAGCAAAAACAGATGGGATTTTTTTTTTCTTTCCTTTTTATTTGATCAACATGTTTGTGTAAGCAAACCTCTTCAATTAGAGTTGGGGACCTTGGGCTGTACAAAAACTGGACTCAAGTTAACTAATTGGGTTTATATGGACACTTTATGTTTATTGTCTATGTGTACTTACTGGATGGGACAAGGGGCATACTGTTAGGTTCTGATATCAAGAGTTTACTCACTTTAATGGGATCATCCTGATTATTTTGGTAAACAGATAAGAATCTGGAAGAAAGGGGCAAGGACAGAGGTAGGAAGACAGGAAGCTCCAGAAGAAAGTAAGCCATTTATATTGAACCTGGTACCAGAAGGAAATGGAGAAAAGGCAACAATTCTGAATACCTGAAAGGCAGAGCTCACAGCATTTGGTGGCAGATGAGATAAAAGACAAGAAAGGAAGTCAAACACAACCAGAAGATTTTAAAATATTTTATTTATTATCTGTATTTTTTTTTTTTTATTAATTTTATTTATTTCCGTATGTGTGTGAATGTACTGTCTGCATGCAGGTCTGTGCACCCGTGTCGTGCAATGCCGCGGAGGTCAGAAGAGGGTCTCGGATTCCCCTGGAACTGGAGTTCTCCTGGAATTGGAGTCTCAGACGGTTCTCGGCCGCCATGTGGGTGCTGGGGATCGAACCCGGGTCCTCTGTAAGAGCGGTCGGCGCTCTTAACCGCTAGGCCATCTCTCCAGCCCCTATTATCTGTATTTTATGTGTACTAAGTGTATTAAGTGTACCGTGTCATGCAATGTGGGTGGAGGTGAGAAGAGGGCATCAGGTCCCCTGGAGTTAAAGACAGTTGTTAGCTGCCATGTTGGTGCTGAGAATTGAACCTGTGTCCTGTGTAAGAGCAGTGAGTACTCTTAACCACTAAGCCATCTCTCTAGCCCCAACTCAGAAGATTTGAGATTGAACTACTAGAAGAGTAGAGCTCCCATTTACAGTGAGAGGGATCTGTGATTATGGGACAGTTTGAGCACTGAATTAAATGTTGCTAGATTAGAGAAAACATCAAAATTCAAAACTGGAAGTATGTTTTTGTGACACTGTAGTAGAAAGAAAGGAAGAAACTTTGAGTGAAACTATCCTTAAGTTAGAAACCATTATAATGGCAACAATAAAATTTGAGCTGGGAGGGAAGACAGAAATGAGGACAGGAGGTCCTGTGGTGCTATGAGCGGATCAGAGGATTAGGAAAATAAAAGCACTAGACAAGAAGTGATGGTCAGAAGACAGGAACAAATCCTTATATTCCTCTTAGAGCAGACTCACACAAAGTTTACCTGAGGAAGAATAAACTAGAGGCTCATGGTCACCACATTTTCCTTCTCCTGCATTCTTTGGTACACAGAACCTGTTTTTTTCCCTACCATTGGCATATCATTTCATTTTATAACACTAATGACCAGAATGCCACCAATCATCTCCCACCTACTGCCCCAGATGACCTTCCTGGGCAGAGGGCTTCTCAAAGGCAGAGTATGTTTTACTCAGTCCTGCAGTTCTAAGCAGTAGCTAGTCTAGTATAAGACGCATAGATGCTACTCAGTGATACAGCTATGAAAAACCCTTGTCAAAGCATTTAGGTTATGATGTTTCCAGAGAACCTTGTAATCTTTCACCTGCAGGAGCTGTGTGCAGGGATCTTTACATATGTAAAGTAATAATTCTGTTTACACCTTAATGTTTTGCTTTTCAAAAAATTTTGATACTAAAATATTTTTCAAATTGTAATTTTACCTCCACTGTCTAAGGCTCAGCCTCATTTTCCCTGTAGAATATACACAAACAGAATATTCCCAAATTGATAACTTTCTACAATTAATTTTGGAACAGAAACAGGAGAAACGAGATTCTGAGCAACCTTCACACTGCCAATCCCTGGTTCTCATGTGTACATGCAGGTGTAGAACCAGCTCCTTGCTAAGCAAAGGTTAAAGAAAAGCCAACGGGTTTACCATGGCACAGTTGTTTACGTTCTTAAAATGCTAACCTACTAAAGAAAATGTTCTGTGTCACCACTTGTGGGAAATATACTAAAAATCTCATAGTTATTTTCTAAAGAGTCACTGGTCTAGAATGGTGCTTTATTATCCAAAGTCTGCATAAGAATAACTGTGATGCCATTTTAACAATGGCCTTCTGGTTTCACATCCTGGTGGAGCCTGAAGATGGGTCTTACCATTTTAGAGTGCTGACCATCTCCACTAACTATCCTTTCCTTACTTCAAGGAAAGATCAGAATCTCATAAATCGTACTAAAATTATTTCATCATTAATTTCATTACCTTTTTTCTTTTTCTTTTTTTTTTTTTTTTCTTTTTTTGTCTTTTTGAGACAGGGTCTCCCTATAGCTCCATCTGTCCTGCAACTCACTATGTAGACCAGGCTGGCCTTGAACTCAAAAAGATCCACCTGCCTCTGCCTCCTGAGTGCTAGGATTAAAGGCATGCGCCACCATGCCTGGTTTCATTACCTTCTTACGAGTAATCTAATGTTCAAATTCTAACAATGCTATCTGCATATATCACTCAAAATCATAAAAGCAGATTTTATTCTAATAAAGGCAATTTATAAATAACTTTAAATAAACAAAGAACTGGACTTACTCGTTCCGCAGCTGCATTATGATATGGGAGTTCCTCCTCACTGCAGAGAATAACAACATACATAAAATGGTTGAGATCAGAGCAGAGTTTTACCAACTGCATACCCACAGGCACAAATTAGTTAGAGTATCTTCACACGAGAGTTATGTTTCATGTTTCCATCCAACTGAATTCAACAGAAAATAATAGCTAGTCTATAATTACAATGTTTCCTATCTTTATGCCCTCAGACCTGCAGTAGTCACTATCCACAGGTGGCAATTTAAGGGTAAGTCTCACTAGTTACACTCCAAATGCACAAAAATCAACATGGCAAAGATGTAAGGAGACCGCTCTTGCAAGAATACAGATGGTCTCTGGGATGCCAGAGAGTGTTACCAAAGACCACTAAACCAATAAAGCAAATATAGGTCTCCTTGAGTCAAGCAAGACTCCTCCATCAGCACCAGCTACACCTCATCTGCCTGAAAATACTGTGCAGCAGTGGCAGCCATATGTCTGTATATCCCAAATCTAATTGGCTATTGGCTCTCTCCTTGGAGGAATAACCCACGGCTGATGTCACAAGCTTACATCCTCTAATGGTTAGGAGATGTTATAAACCACACGAAGACCCTGCCATACTTGACAGAAGAAAATGTAGATCATGAACTGACATACCATCCAAACATCTGTGTCTATACCAAAGTAACCTACCATAACAATTAGTACTGTTTAAATACCCATATATCTAATTGTGTGTGCTTCATTAGTAGGATCGAAAGGCTATATATTATACTGTTTAAATACCTAAATATCTAATTGCATGTGCTTCATTAGTAGGATCGAAAGGTTAAGCCTGGACAAGCTGGCAGCCCATGAAAGAAAACAGCCAGAACTGACTAGAGACCAAGACATCAGCTCCAGAGAAAGTAGAGTGTTTTGCTTCTCATCCACCTGTGCCCCTTTTCTGAGCCTAGGGAACAATCTGCGGAAGAGGGGGCGTGGTAGAATGTAAGGGCTTCGATTGGGGTTAATGGTGAAACTACAACAATATAGACTGGACACTCATTTGATCAACTTGATTGAACATACAAGCCCCCCCTTTCAGGATGGTGGGAGCCATGAGCTGTGTGGGTTTGGGCACAACTGCTTGCAAATTGGTTTTACATGAAGGATGCTTGTACTCACAAATTATCACCTATTGTTAAAAAAAATGAAAACAAAACAAAACAAAAAAGCAGAGAAAGATGCAGAAAACTTACGGCAGAATGCACGATCTGCGATGGGTAGGGGTGGGGTGGGGGGAAGGGAAGGGGATATATGCCTGAACTGAATTGGAAAATCATGTATGAAATACACAAAGCATCAATAAAAATAAATTAAAAAAAAATTATTACAAGACTGACAAAAAAAAAAAAAAAAGCACAAAAATCATGTAGCTAGAGTCGGCCATAGTTGACCACTTGCATCTCAGCAGAAAATTCTGGTGGACAACACTCCCCTAGACCATACAATCTTTCTCACAACTGCTTAGCTCTGGTGTTAAGTGTGAATGTAGCCACAGACATGTAAACTGAGTGTGGTATTCTCACAAAAGCAAGTGGTGAGCTGACGTGGCCTTAGCACATAGGTCAGTCTGCCAACTTGTGCTCTAAAGCACAGCCTCTATACTTGGATACAACTATTCCTAAAATACATGACTGCCTAAAATTAGAATAAAGAAAAGAACTTAGCTGGGCCTGGTGGCAGCAGGCCCAAAATTCTCAGTACAGGAAGCTAAGGCAGAAGAAAGATCTCAAGTGAAAGGACTACCAGGGCTTCAGTAAGTTCAAAGCCAGACTGGGCAACTTAGTGAGAACCTGTATGAAAATAAAAATGTGGAAAGAGGGCTGCAGCACCAGGAGAGATGGCTTAGTCTGTGAAGTACGTGGACAAGAACCTGAGTTCAATCCCCCAGCACCCTCCCTCCCCACCAAAAAAGTCACTGGGGAGACAGAAACAGATTCCTGCGTCTCCCTGGTCAGCAGGCCTAGACTAATTGGTGAGCCTCAATTTCTAATAAGAACCTAGACTCAAAACACCCTACAGCAAGCCAGGAGTGGTGGTACATGCCTTTAATCCTAGCACTTGGGAGGCAGAGGCAGGTGAATTCAAGGCCAGCCTGGTCTACAGAGTGAGCTCCAGGCCAGCTGGTACTAAAGGGAGACCCTCTCTCAAAAATACAGGAAAAAAAAAAAAAGACACAAACAAAAAACCCTACAGCAGATGGCTCCTGAGGAAAACCCACTGTTGGCCTCCAGTCTCCACATGCACACACATGTGTGAACATGCACACACATGTGTGAACATGCACACACAGAAGGCTGAGGACCTAAGTTAGGAGTAGTGTATGTGCCTAGCATGGGTGAGACCCAAGTTTCAATTCCCAGAATCAGAAGAGAAAAGAAAAATTCTGAGTCAAAACTTCAAGAGCTATATTTTAATATAAAAAAGAACAAATTCGGGCTGGAGAGATGGCCTAGCGGTTAAGAGCACCGACTGCTCTTGCAGAGGACCTGGTTTCGATCCCCAGCACCCACATGGCAGCTAAGAACCATCTGTAACTCCAATTCCAGGAGAACTCCAGTTCCAGGGGTATCCGACACCCTCTTCTGACCTCCACGGCATTGCATGACATGGGTGCACAGACCTACATGCAGACAGTACATTCATACACATACAAAAATAAATTTAAAAATTTTAAAAAAGAGAACAAATTCATTTCTCTTGTACAGTTCACGTATGGTATTACTGCTGTTAAAATACCCTGAGACGCTTACATTAACTGAAAATAATAAAGTATCAAGTATAAACAAAGCTGTTTGCAGCAGCTTTCTCAATGGTATGGATGTTTTGGCACTACTACCTATGTATTCTTGCTTTAGTTTTCTCTTGAGATCAAGTAGCACCACTTTAAGAAACATGACAGATTAGTAGTAATCAAGAGCCTAAAATTTTCTAAAGGCATTCTTTTGCTTCTCTGAAGAGTCCTTAGATCAACCATTAAGCCATAGCAATGGAACTGACAAAAAAGGTGTAGAAGCTGAAGGAGTTTAGAGAACCCAAATCCCTCACTTCAGAGATAAGAAAATGAACATTTCCATTGAGTCACTTAGCTTGACATAAAGATGTTCAGCACAATATAATCCAGTGCATTTAACTGATCCTCAACAAGTGCAGGAGTATATAAGAGCTAGAGGCTAAGAAAGCAGTTCTCAAGAATAAAAGAAACTTTTGAGAACTGAATCTAGTCTTTAGACCTCGTATACAGATGAGAGAGCATGATTTGATCCAGTTTTCTAATACAGACTTTCTTTCCTTATGTCTCATCCTTGAAACTTTCCAGACAGAATCTGTTGTACACACACGCTTATCTCCATAGAACTTTCCCTCCTCAAGTGTCTGTGTTGATATATGTTAATGTTTACAGAAACAGAGAACACAGAAAGCCACCTCCCTCCGTGTAGTATCCAGACATACATAGGGACACTGAAGATGCTCAGTAAATACTGTGAAATAGATTAGTAGAAGGAAGGTAAGCTTACTTTCATCAATACATCTTTTATCACCACTGAAATGTCTTTCAGGCAGAAGAGAAGAACCACAATCTTGTAGAATATTCCTTCAGGTCAGCAATATGGCCCACAGGTTGAGCCTAGTCTGTTGCCTAATTTTGTAAATAAAGTTTTAATGGAACACTGTCATTCTTACTCATTTAGATGTTCTGTCTGGCTATTTTACGCTACTGCAGCACACAAAGTGAAGAACATTAAGTATCTGGCTCCTGATAGCAAATGATTGCCATCCCTTGATTTAGAGAATAGGCAGGCACGTAGGGACTGCCGGCAAGCAGCTGTACCTCATATGCAGTGAGTAAAAACAGTACAGTCATCAGAAGAGAGATTTTAGCTGTGTATGAACAAAGCATTGACCTTTAACTAGATTACTATATATACTATGTATGACTATAATTTCTAAAAAATTCATGTGGAATATTTCTGTAAACGTGAAATAACTTTCACTTGGAAACCTGATCTTGTTCAAATCGCTAAGTTGAATATACTAAGTTTCATTTTTGTTTTTAAAGCAAATTTTATCTGTTTAGACTCAACCTACTAAAAATTTATGTATGACAGAGTTCTCAAGTCCCCCTAAACAAAACAGATATAATCTTGAAAAATAAAATATCAAGTCATGGCAGACTACAGACAGCCTGCTAAATGTGATAAATATATAAATTTGAATAAGCAGTTGAGCATCTGATGGCTTAATGTTTATTTTATCTTCTCTATTTTTGGCACAATTTCCTTTTAATTCTCCTAATAATAACTTGTGAGCTAAAAAGCGTTATTTATCATTATCCAAATACCAAGCACTCTTTGTTCAACAAAATAGAGATGGCTATTTTTGATTAAAATGTTTATAGAGCTCCAACTTCTTAGCAAGTTCACCCTTTGCACCCTGCAGCTGCAAGTCCACCGCAGGCACAGGTGGGGTTGATACCTGACTGCTGAGGGCTAAACAAAGGCAGTGCTATTCCAGCACTGAGCCAGGCTATTCTGACAATGACTTTTGCATTTATTGCAAAATCTATTTTTATAAATTTAGTCCTATATTAACTATGTTAAGTATTATTACACACACACACACACACACACACATATATATATATAGAGAGAGAGAGAGAGAGAATTTAAGTTTCTAAAACTATATTTAGACATGAACTCAGCAGTCCTCAGAAAAAGCTGTAAGGTTATTTTATTATCTTGACAATAAACTTAAAATCCAATTTCAGCTGTATCAGTAATCAAAACCTGTAAGTAGGGGCTGGAGAGATGGCTCAGAAGTTAAAAGCACTGACTACTCTTGCAGAGGACCCAGGTTTGATTCCCAGTACCCACATGGCAGCTTACAACTATCCATAACTTCACTGTCAGGGGATCTGACACCCTCTTCTCATCTCCATCAGTATTGCACAGCACAGGTGTTCTTACATACATGCAGGCAATACACATAAAAAACAAAATACAAATAATATAAAATATTTTAATTAAAAATAACTAAGGTACTAGAAATACTCTTGATCAAGGTGTGACAAAGAGCAACTTCTAAATGCTTACATCAAGTAACTTTATTCAAAGTTACAAACAAAGCAACAAACTCATATCTCTCTATAATGACATGCGATGAACACCACCAGCAGCAATTTCTGGAGAAAAATGCTTCACTAAAATTAGGCATTGTTACAACACTAAATGACTGGAAGAATTTAATAAAGACCAACATTTCATGGAAATCCATTTCTCCACATCATTATTTTCAATCGTACTGACTGCTTTAGGACTACAACATGGAGTAAATAGAAAAAGGAGTGTGATGATATAAGAACTGGTACCAGTCTACCTCATTCTCAGATATGGTGCTTTGCAACCTTGCACATACATACAATTGGCCATTTCATATAGTGTCCTCTTTGGACACTCCTCCCACGCCTTCCATTTTACTAAAGCATTTTAAAGCCCTTATCCTGCATTCCTCCCATTAAAATGAAAGGGAGTAAGTGCTGGGGTGGCACACGCCTTTAATCCCAGCAGAGGCAAGTGGATCTCAAAGCAAGTTCCAGGCCAGCTGGGGCTACAGGGAGACCCTGACTCAAAAATACCAAAAAAAAAAAAAAAAGGGGGGGGGGTGGTAGCAGGCAGTTCACTAAGGCAGTTCAGAACACAGCTCTACCAAGGGAATACCAACCCTCTTCACCCTGATCTTACACTGTCATTTCAGCCTCCTTGTGCTACAGGTTCACCATCTAAGAGTACCTACCCCCAAAGACTTTGTTAGGAGAGTAATCGAGCTTATCTATGTACAGGGTGCATAAGAAGAAGTAGTCAGTGAATATTAACTAATATCAAAGTAAGATACTGACTTTTTCCCTATTACAGCCAACTGGATCTCAGCCAAGAATTTTTAAAAAGCAAATACAAAATACATAACTGCAACTTTTAGACTGGCAAATACAGGTGAGGATCTTGGAGAAGAACCTCTTATAAGACCTGGCTCATTCGTTTCAACTGACACATAAGAAAATTTAGGGAATTAACAGGCCCTTTTGGCAAACACAGGTTTTACTTGGGACTATATTATAATTCTTAAAAGCACATTATTATAATGGCTCAATACCATTAGATATATATATGAAATAGTCAAAATGAATTGAGTTACATCTTACCTTCTGAATAAAAATCTAAGATAGAATCCATAATTTTTTTTAATTTCCCAAGTGATTTTACCCTGTAGACAAATTTGTGACCTACTAAATAAGAATCTTAGTGCTCAAAATGTCCTTCAAAATTGGACTCACATCTTCAGTCTGTCCTTAATCCATACAAATACGTAACTGCATCCTGTCACATTTGTGGCTAGGTAATGATAAGGAGGAGAAGCAAAAAGGAATGGAGGAGGAAGAGAAGAAAGAGGAGTGTGGAAGAGGAAAAAGGGGAGAAAAATTAATGAAGGCATGGGGTTAAGAACAGTGTTCTCATCAGTCCAGTGATGTTCCATGTCTTCTGATTATAACTACTCAGCAAAGAGCTTTTGATATGCAACAACTTTAGGCATAAGAACAGTTTATGTATTTCTAGAACCTTATGATGTACTCCTGCAACTGACTTCTTCAAAGCTTGAATACTCCTGAGATACATTAAGGCAGTTTTGATTTTAGTTTCTAGATAAAGTATGAAATGGTTAACCAACCAGAAACCAACAAACAGGTAAGAAGAACATATATCTGCTAACCCTAGAACTCTCTGCTTGCTCTGCTCTCAGAACACTGCACAACAAAACCATTTCTCTCCCCCTCCCCCCTTTTTTTTAGTCTTTTTGAGACAGGGTCTCCCTTTAGCCCCAGCTGGCCTGGAACTGCTATATAGACCAGGCTGGCCTTGAACTCACAGAGATCCACCTGCCTCTGCCTCCTGAGAACAAAAACATTTCTATACACACAATTTAAATAACAGAGAGAAACAAAACAAGCAAATTCATATCAGTCTGTTGGATATTTTTACAGGCCAAAATCACTTGGCCATTTTATTTTATGGTAGTCCAGCCCCCTCAAAAGTCTTATAACATACATTCAGGATAAATTAGTTAATTTTAAGAAGGAACATCATAGAATACATTTACAACTATAAGGGAGGTCAATGGCATTTCTTGTCATTTCCCATTTTTAGGCTGTATAACAATGTTCTAGTTGCTGAATATTTTTAAAATTCATTTATATAAAATTAAATTTTTTATGATTATTTTTAAAATACAAATGAGCCACACGCATTTAATTCTGCTATATTATTATTATTATTATTATTGTCTTTTTGAGACAAGGTCTCCCTTTAGCCACAGCTGGCCTGGAACTCACTATGTTGACCAGGTTGGCCTTGAACTAAAAGATATCTTCCTGAGTGCTGGGATTAAAGGCATGTGCCACCACATCTAGCCTGCTAAATTAGTAATACAACTCATTTATCCACTTACTATGGTCTTACCAAAGCTCAAAAAATAGTAAACACTATATTCTTAACAATAGTTTAATTTTAACCACAGTGATTAAAAATACTAGGAACTTAGTACCAAGAAAGTATACTGTAGGATCACTCCTGGAATCTTAAAAAAAAAAAATCTATTAGAAATAAAGAAAAATCACTATAACAGCCATAGAAAGATAGTAATTTTAAAACATTAGGTTTCAACCTGTGACTTACTGTAAAAAGCCAAATCTATCTGTAACTTTATAAACAAGGTAATCAGCATCTTCCCAAGGTTCGATCTCTGCACCCTCTCGTCCCTAAAATAGAAGACAAAAGGAGTCTTACTGGGAGTTTATAAAACAGTTATTTTTTTACATTAAAGAGATCAAACACAAGAACATTTTTAAACTCAACTACTTTTGGCAATCTAATCCCTGCTCCCAATTTACAAACTGTAGAGACACTGTGTGGCAAGAGCCAACTCAATCACATGGAGTCTCCTAAGGGAAGCTCGGAGAAATCAGAAAACAAGCAACTCACTCAAAGGAGGACCTGACAAACTTGTGAAGTCTTCAAGTGAACATAACGTAGAACGGGCCTTTCGTGTAACCTTCTCAGAGAAGGAAATGCTCTTCATCTTCCTACTGCTTTTCCCCCAACTACATAGGCTCCGAACCTACTCTTGTCAAGGTCAGTAATGACTTGCACTTATGAGACCCAGGGAGCACCGTGTGGTCTGTACTAATGTGAGGACTGCTGTTAATGAGTCTCATGCTCTCCTCCTCACTTGCACAGCACTGCCCTGTTACCTTGCATCTCTCTTTATGCCCTCCAACTCTTTCTATGATTGCCTTTTCATAGGTAATTCTTCATTGCTGGTGTGCCCAGAGCTCTCTCGTTGGCCCACTATTAAGTATCACTTACTCATAGGCTGTTAAACAACACTGATGAGTATGGGGTGCCCCAGATGCATTCTCTCAAGTCCTCAATGGTCTTGGGAGTGTATGGTTGGATGCTTTCTTTGAGTAGGCTGTGAGCATCCTGTAGGCAAGGGCTATGGGGAATTATTTCTGTATTATAATATGACAAAGAATTCCCATGTCCTAGCCTGTGTTAACTGCAAGGGGATCAGAAAGGATTGTCAGTATGAATGAACAGTACAACTTATTCATTTCACATTAGTTATGCAGGTGAGTAAATCAACTAGGCTTTTCATGGATTATACTATAACACCTAAACACAACAATAGGGAACTCTGGGAGCCTAACTACTTAAACACTCTTGGACTCTGTGTGCCTCCCTGGAGCCAGGCACAGGCCAGATGGTCTTTTATAACATTGTGTTCCTATTATTTGTACAAAAAATAATAAAGTTATGTTTAAGTGATAAACATTTACTGTGAAACACATTTATTTATTTTATTTATTATTTATTTATTTATTTATTTATTTATTTATTTATTGACTTTTTGAGACAGGGTCTCCTTGTAGCCCCAGCTGCCCCTGGAACTCACTATGAAGAGCAGGTTGACCTTGAACTCACAGAGATCTGCCTGCTGAGGGCATGGTGTGCACCACCGTGCCCAGCTTAAACACTGTTCTTAGCCACCATGTGGGTGCTGGGAATCAAACCCAAGAGCAGTCGGCGCTCTTAATGGCTGAGGCATCTCTCCAGCCCCGAAACACAATGTTTATAAGAAATTGCTATCTATGATTCATTATAAACCTTAGACGGTAAGGGAAAACCAATCAGGAGATAAGCAAATTGTCAATCATTATGATTTTTTTTTTCATTTTTGCATTGAAAACAAGATGCCATGCTAAGGTGATAGGAACGGAGAAGAAGAATAATGGCAAGGGAGACGTAAGTGGATGGGTTTGAGAGAGTATGGCAGAGCGGGGGTTAAGGGGAAGACAACTCACACTACGGGTGTTTGAAAAGGCCACATGGAAACCTATTTCACAAGTTTACTTCCTGCTGGGAGCTTTCTTAGTATCTATGTAGGTTGCTGGGAGAGGAAAGTCATCAAGAGTCTTACCCAGCTTCGAACCTTGTAAATCACAGCAACAACACCAGGCAAGACATACTCATGGGAGAAGTGATGGCACAAATGTTAGGAGGGTATCCAAGCTTCCTTTCTGTTGCTGTGGTAAAATATTCTGACCAAAGCAACTTGGGGAGCAAAGGGTTTATTCAGCTAGTTAAATAGCTGGTAGGAATCAAAACCTGTCCCAGGTATTTAGTATACAAAGTGAAACAAGCAAAAGGAATTTCTGACCCCAAAGAGTTTCTATTCTAGGAGAGAGAACAGACAAGCAAAATATATAGAATGCTGATGCAATAAGAATCAGGATGAGCCGGGCGTGGTGGCGCACGCCTTTAATCCTAGCACTCGGGAGGCAGAGGCAGGCGGATCTTTGTGAGTTCAAAGCCAGCCTGGTCTACAGAGTGAGTTCCAGGACAGCTGGGGCTACAGGGAGGCTCTGTCTCGAAAAGACCAAAACAAAACAACAACAAAAAGAGAATCAGGATGAGCCAGGCATGGTGGCACACGCCTTTAATCCCAGCACTCGGGAGGCAGAGGCACCTGGATCTTTCTGTGAGTTCAAGGCTAGCCTGGTTTACATAGCAAGCTCCAGGCCAGCTGGGACTAAAGGGAGAAACTGTCTCAAAAAGACCAGGATGAAAAATAAAGATAGGAATGCCAGGGGATAATGTAACAAACGCCGAGATCAGAGATCTCACTCAGAACAGAGTATGAGAAAAGATCTAAAGAGGTGAGCCAATAGAGTCTTAGCAATCTAGGGTACAAGTATTCCAGGAAGGAACAACCAATGCAAAGGAGGTAGATAGAGAACAGCAGAACAGAGTGGGAAAGAGAAAGAATCTAGACCTAAAATGAGAGGGGAAAAAAAGTTGAACTCAATGTTCTCATGAAGTAAACAACTGCTTCTGTTATTTCAGCTCTCCACAAGGCAAATTCCTTTCTATTAATATGGTTTTTCTAATAAAACTTATTCAAAGAGTAAATATGGATACTTACTCTGTCATATTTAGCAACTATTTCAGCTCGTTCCTGAGCAAGTTTGAGTGCTACATCCTGGTCAGAATCTGTGAAGAGATCAAATTTACATGGGCTGTTATCCAGAGAATAATAACGTTACTCATAAAACTATGACAAAATAAAAATAAAACATAAACCATACTTGCCTAAAATAAAAACTCAATAAAACAAAAAATGAGTCAAATGCAACATCAGACTACCAACTGATCTTTATTACTTCAATACTACATATTCAAAGAAAGCAAATTTATTAGCATAGTATAGCAAATTTATTAGCATAGTATAACACAATAAACCAAAGCCTTTGTAGTGGTCTGAAGTTCAGTGAAATGTCCCCCACAGGTTCATGTGCTTGAGTATCTATGGAGCTGATGGTATTGTTCTGGGACACTGGAGAACCTTTGGTACACAGGAACTTTCTAGCAGATGAAGGGTTGTGGGAGGTGTGAAGGGTAGGAAAGGCTTTGAACACCAAGCCCAGTCCAATCCCCCTCTCTGCCTACTGGGTCAGCACCATTTGAGGATCTCTGAAACATGGCCCACCACCATGCCTTCCGAGCCATGGGGACTGAAACTCCCCTGAAACCATGAGCCAAAAAAGCACTTTGTCCCCCAAGGTATTTCCATTACGCAGTGTGACAGGGAAATCAACTAACAGCACAAGAATCAATTTTGGATTAAAAATTTCATAGAAATTGGAAACTAGTAGAAACTAAAGTAGAAAGCACTTAAAGCAGGAAGTGGCATTGACATGTTAGCTAGCACACGGAAGTAAAACAGAGAAAGAAATCCCTCCACCTGGTTGACGGAGAGTGGTTAAACCTATGGAGAAGGAAGTTGTGGGAATCAGCTGTTTTCAATCAAGTATTATAGGCTGCCCCGTGCACCTTTACACACGGGTAGCTCCAACAAAGATAAAGTATCACAGGCTGCCGCGTGCATCTTTACACAACAGATAGCTCTAACAAAAGTAAAGTCTAAATTTAAAGCAAAAACTAAGACATGGGAAAAACCAACTTCAACAATAATAAAGAAATAAAAGTCTTTATCACTTTGCAGCCATCTCAGACTAATGACAAAAAGCAAGAACACTGACAATACTGACAATAGCAAGAACGAGTTTACAGTTCCTGACACTAAGGCTAAATACAGAAATAAACATCAGCTTTCTGGAAAGTAACTTGATAGTGTATATCAGAAATCTTAACAGGACACATATTCTTTACCCAATATTATACCTCTAGGGATTCAGGTTAGTGAGATACATAAACATGCACAAAGTTGTTTATAATAGCAAAATATAGTAATAGGAACTGGTAAAAAAAAATTTTTTTTTCTTTTTGGAGACAGGGTCTCCCTGTAGCCCCAGCTGTCCTGGAACTCACTCTGTAGACCAGGCTGGCCTTGAACTCACAAAGATCAGCCTGCCTCTGCCTCCAGAGTGCTAGGACTAAAGGTGTGTGGGAAATGGTAAAATTTTAAAGATCTTTTCCTCAGAGAAAAATGTTTCAGTCACATTTCTCAGAGTATAAAATATTAGGGGCTGGAGAGATAGCCTAGCAGTTAAGAGCACTGACTGCTCTTGCAGAAAACCCAGGTTCATTCCCCAGCACCTACATGGAGGCTAAGAAACGTCTGTAACTCCAATTCCAGAACTCCAGTTTCAGGGGAATCCGAGACCCTCTTCTGACCTCTGCAGCACTGCACGACACGGGTGCACAAACCTACATGCAGACAGTACATTCATACACATACAAAAATAAATAAAATTAAAAAAATATTAATATGCTCTCCCTTCAGTATAAGTATAAATAATAATAGAATGGTTCCATATAATAATGAAAATACACACTAGTTGTTCAGAGTTTCACAATGACCTAATACAAACGAGTCTGAGATAATCATATATGTATTCATTATTCTGTTCTAGACTTAAGGTCCTATGTCAACTCCTTTGTCCCTCTGCTGCTCAGCTTTGCAACAACATACTTTTTCTGAAGGGGAAGAAAGTGAGTATTCAGAAATTAAATTCAAACCAGGGGACTGGACAACTTACTAAGCTCCATGAGTACTACCAGAGCTGCAGAACATGAATTTCTTTGTTAAAAAATGTTTTATTTATTACTTTATGTGTGTGAGTATACTGCCTGCATGTAGGTAGGTAGACCCGTGCTTGCAATGCTGGTAGGTGTCAGATCCTTCCCAGAACTGAAGTTACGGCCAGTTGTTAGCTGCCATGTAGGTGCTGGGAAGCGAAGCAGGGTCCTCTTTAAGATCAACTCATGTTCTTAACTGCTAAGCCACCTCTCCAGGCCCAAAGCACGAATTTCTTTACAAATCAACAGATAGACATTTTCTTTTTTTTTTAATTTTTTAAAATTTATTTCTGTATGTGTATGAATGTACTGTCTGCATGCAGGCCTGTGCACCCGTGTCGTGCAATGCCACGGAGGTCAGAAGAGGGTGTCGGATTCCCCTAGAACTGGAGTTCTCCTGGAATTGGAGTTTCAGATGGTTTTCGGCCGCCATGTGGGTGCTGGGGATCGAACCCCGGTCCTCTGTATGAGCGGTCGGTGCTCTTAACCACCAGACCATCTCTCCAGCCCCCGACATTTTCTTGAGATAGATTTTCTACCAGGCCTTTACTCCCAATAGCAGTACCAGGAGTTTCAACTGATTTCTAACATAACATTAAGAGGTTACAAGTAAGAACTGGAAACAATATGGAATTCAAAACTGAAAATGTCAATAATCCCAAGAAAAACCAAGCAAGCTGCTGTTTCATAAAGCTTTGCTCAGATCACCACTGGGCTAGAAAATTCCACACAGGAAAGCCAGGCGTGGAGGTGCTCGCCTTTAATCCTAGCACTCGGGAGGGAGAGGCAAGAGGATCTTTGTAAGTTCAAGGCGAGCCCGGTCTACATAGTGAGTTCCAGGCCAGCTGGGGCTACAGGGAGACCCTGTCTCGAAAAGACCAAGAAAGAAAGAAAAGAAAGGAAAGAAAGGAAGAAAGAAAATTCCACACAGGAAAACCTGCTGCTATAATAGAGACCATTCTGGAACTGGATAAAACTGTATCCTGCTTTCTTGAGCAAAAAACTTTGCCATGACCAAAACAGCTAACTCTAACCAGATGAAAACTTTAAGTCTGTGAATTAACTTAGAAATTTCTTATCCTTATGTTTCTCTGTGGTGATAATTTTTTGACTATATATATATAATATATATATTTAATATATATAATATATATATTATATATATAAAATCAAATCTAGACCCGTGTCCCCCACCCTATCCCTCCACCCCAACAGAGCTCATGCATTCTGCAAAACACGCTTTTCATCTCTTTCTCAGTCTTTCTTATTCTCCATGTAGAAGTTGGCTGTTTTGAGTAGAAGTTCACTGTTTCAGTCAGTTCCTTGATGCACTCCGTTCTGTTGTTGTTGCTGTTGTTGTTGTTGTTTTTGTTGTTGTTGTTTCCAATATGCATCACTCCAAGCTGCTTGGACAAAAGCTCAAGGGGCCATGCACAAGAAATACTTCCAACTAGGTAATTGGCAGTAGCATCCACAGATGAGGGATACGATTCGTCATTTGTTTTTCTGGGACTGTGTTACTTCGCTCAGCATGATGTCTTCTAGCTCCAGCCATTTTCCTGCAAAGCTCATGATGTCATCTTTCTTTACTGCTGCATAGAACTCCATTGTGTAGATGTACCACATTTTCTCT